>CM055077.1:23558002-23595502 GCA_029204045.2 Tillandsia leiboldiana
AATAGTCCCGATTAGCTTTGTGAATTTTTCTTTTGTAGTATGTAGTCGAACGATATACTTTACTGCCGTATAATTTATTTTTATTTATCCAGAATAATTTATCGTTAAACATAATAATAAATTAATATATTTTACAAATTATAAAATAATTATTAATTTAAAAATATAAAAATATCCTGCTTAAATTTTGACAAATAAATTAAAGTTTTATATCAAAGCTTGCCAGAAACTATCATTTGTTTTCAAAACAACCTAGCTAGCATAATTTTAATCTAATCACCCACAACCAGTCATTGTTTCAAAGTCGCTAACAAAGTCGCTAATGCACTTTCCAGCCAATGAATAGATAATAATTAATATAATATTTACAATAGGATAAAAACCAATTCAGCTATTCGTACACTTATTTTTGAATATATGATATATATTATATTATTTATTTTAAATTAGAATATAATTTGTTAGATATTTCGAAGTGATTAATAAACATTTATTCTATTCTGAAATAAATGAGGTGTACATCATATATTCAATTTGAAATTTACAAAAAACATTTGACGGTCAAAATGTATGGAGATCCACTCGAAACAAGCTATTTTGAAATAGGTCCTTAAAAGTATTTAAACTTTTATCTTTCTAGTTGATATTTCTTTCCACTTTCATTTAATTAATTTAATTTGAGATATTTAGATTGTGTTCGAGAAAGGTATAGATTTTATTAAATTAATATTTGTAAAAACTCTCAATTCAATTCAATTGAGGGAAATAACTCAATGTTAAAATAACTAAAATGTGGTGACCCAGATCTCCGCAGGGCTTTACAGTGCGATTAGCAGCTCTGGAGGCCTATGTGGCATGTCGACGGTGTTTCTGCACCAATTTGGACTCAAGTGATGGACTTCGGGTGTATACTGGATCACGTGAGTGATCGGAGGACCCCGTCGGTGTTTTGATGTGGGTTTCGCGCGAAATGGTTATTAAATTTGGACTCAGCGCGAAATTTGAGTAAAGAACTTCTCGGGAATTTCGGCAAATTTTAGAAGAGGAATTTGGCAAATCGGACACGGATTTGGATTCAGCCCGCGGGAAAACGGTAAAGATGGACTATTACTTGTGTTTTTCGGAGCCGGGACCCGGCACGGATTTCGAGGTGATTGGTACTGTTACGGCCGCGGAGTAGTTGCGCCGGCGGCGGCGGCGGGCGGCGGAGCGCGGCGGCTGGGCGCGGCGGAGTGTGCGCGGTCCACCGCGGAGGCGTGCACCCGGGCGCTGGCCAAGTGGCGCCTCCCGGTTGGCGGGCGCTGTGGGCGCGGTCCACGGGATGGCGCGGTGTGCAGGTGGAAACGTGGCAGATCGGGGTTGGTGCGGCGTTGTGCGCGCGGTCCACGGTGCGGGGAGCTGGTACCTCGGGCCGCGTGCCCGACAGGCCGCGTGGGCCGCACGGTGGGTCGCGGCGTTGGTTCGCGTTGACCCTAGTCGCCCGGTGACTCCCCGTTTCTTCGCTGGGTTCTGCCACGTGGCGCTTGCTGTTGCCCAAACGCTTTTGCTGTTAAGGGGTGTACCGTGGCGGCCCTGGGGTGTCTTCCGGCGTGAACAGTAACGGCCGGGCCCGCTACTGTAGCAGCCCTGAAGTACGGCGCCCGAAACTTTGGCCAAAATTCCAAAGTTCGGATTTTCGGCTGGGCTTTAATAGGCCGTCTTGTGCGGAGTTTTGCCCCCTTTCCCGAGCTCCCCTGCCCATCCCCTTTAGGAAAGTTGTAATCTTGGGTTTGTGCATCTTCTGGCAGAGGCCCGGATTTTTTGGAGCCCGGCGTCGACGACTTCGGCATCGGAGCGCAGGGTGCGATTTTTCATCGGAGGCCCGTTATCGTCGCAGTTTGACTGGGAGGTCTAACAGAGCTACTCCGTCAGTATTTTTGGACGATTCTCTGCGGCGTTGGAATCACTAAGGTACGTCTTCGACTTTCGTGTTGATCAGCTTGTGGTTCAGAGTTATGACACGGTTTTCGAGGCATTTCTAAGCCGCTGTTTTCTGTGGAGTTTTTGGACAGCGGCCCCTTGCCGGAATTTATCTCCGCACCCGAGTGTCGGATTTGAGACGAGCCTATACACTTTTTGGATCTACTCGTCGCAAGGAGTATCTTGTATTTTTCCTGGATTTTTTCTGAGGCTTGCCCGAAGGTATACTATTTCCCTTTATCTGTGTTTGAGTTTACAGTTGTGTGGTTGTGATATTTGCGCACACACGTACTGTGAGATTTGTAACTTGGCCTACGGGCTCGGATTTGGGCGTGCAGGTACCCTTTCGAAGGTCTCGACGAGACGCTCGCTGTGATATTTTTATTGGAATTTTGGAGTTCGTTTTACAGGTGAAAATTTCGCATTAATGGACTGTTTCCCAGCAGATTTGTGATGCTTGGATTTTATGGAATTAAGTGTAACGTTGGGTCTTGTTTTTGTACCCAGGAGGTATTGATCACTGTTTCCTGTATTGTTGGATTGGTGGGTTGTAGAGATTATCTGTTCTGGACTTTCTCAGCTGTGGCGACTCCGGACAGTTAGCATTTTCAGGTGGGTGGCCTTGTCTCCAAATTGACGGACTG
This sequence comes from Tillandsia leiboldiana, assembly GCA_029204045.2. Lineage (NCBI taxonomy): Eukaryota > Viridiplantae > Streptophyta > Magnoliopsida > Poales > Bromeliaceae > Tillandsia > Tillandsia leiboldiana. The sequence continues at coordinate 23,560,606 of CM055077.1, forward strand.
TGCTTTAATCTGCTATAGTAGGACTATGCATGATAGTGAAATGCTTGTGCAGCATGTTAGAATTGTAGGAATGATATTCCTTGTATTATCTGATGGTTTGTCATCTCCTTGCTTTCTACCACCTGTAAATATAGTTCTGGAACTTGACCTAGCACCCCGTCATATGTTGCATGTGTAACCAGACTAGTAGAACCCTCACTTGGGCTAGGGTTATTTCTGCTTTAGACATCCACACTTCTACTTTCCTGGACATAGTGTTCTTCCTCGCCCGGGTAGTGGGCCGAGTGGTCAGGTGTTATCTTTTAGTGTGGGATGCATGTTACACTCGTGCTTGGGAGCAGAGTGGCGTCTGGTAGATGTAGTTGTTTGTTCTTCTGTAGCGGGAGCTGTTTGGGTAGACGGCGGTCCCGAGATTTTTATTTTTCTTGTTTTATCTGTCGCCGCTGTGTTAGTGGCAGCGGTAGATCAGTGTTAGCAGGACCTTAAACCCAGAACCCTTTTTGTACACTCAGAGTGATTTTATCAACCAAATGGTTTCTTCTCCAAGTCATCGTAGGGTCGCCGGGAGTCGGTTCATTGTTGATTGGACGAAGGCATTAGGCCCTTCGAGGTGGATATAAAACTTGGTTTCAACTGTTTTCCTAAAAAGAACTAAAAATCTGAAATATGGATTTCTTACAGATCAAAGGGCTTCAGTAAGAAATGTCACCTTTTCCTATAAATTAACCACCCGAGATGATTCGAGTGGTCTGGGGTTCTAAGGGTCTGCATTCGTCTTGGACGAGAACAACGAGAGGCTATGCCTAAAGCCTGTTCTTGTTTGACTTTGGATTGTAGGTTCTAGGTCTTCGGGGTTCCCGGACCCTTCCTCGGGTCTGGATGCGATGTTGGGCCTGTAGAGGCAGTTGTCGCGAGTGGATGCACTTGGGCGATGAGTTGGTAGAGTGTGGATCTAGAGGTTGTTTCTCTGATTTAGTGGTGGAGATGGTTCTCCCACTTAGCTTTGAGGATCTGGGGTTCTGGCAGATCGAGTCGTGGAAGTTTCCCGACTCAGCCATGGTCGTGCTTTATCAGATTGAGTCGTTGAGGGTTCTCCGACTTAGCTGTTTGAGTCGAGGTTCTTTTTCCGACTGAGTTGTGTTTGAGCTTGGAGTTACCGATCTGTTTGATCGTGGATCATAGCCTGCATGAGCCGCATTTGGCTTGACAGAGATACTTTACAGAGATACTTTACAGAGATACTTGAGATGGGTTACTTTGACTCGAGCGGGTCGCTCCCCTCGAGGGCCACTCCGGAGTAGGCGAGGCCGGGTTTTGTAGCGGCGTGAGATTGAGCTTTTCTATTGCGACTTGTTGTTGCATTTGTCCCTCTGGCTGTGCTGGTGTTGGCAGTCATGGACGTCCTACGTAGTCCGCTCCTCCGGGACGTAACGGCAGTAGGTTGGCGCATGTTGGCAGTCATGGACGTCCTACGTAAGTCCGCTCCTCCGGGATGTAACGGTCAGTAGGTTGGCGCAGCTTGACTGGACCTGATGAGGCATTCAGTTCAGATTGGGTGATCAGAGATGAGAGTTAGTTGTGGCATCATGTTCTTTCTGTTCCACTCCTTGAGCATCTAGGTAGAGGGCATAGTAGCTGTAGAGTTTACTTTTCCAGCTTTGCCTTACAGCACTGCTTTTGTTACTTTATGCCTCTAGTGGACTTAGTGGGCCAGACCGTCGGGCTTGTTGGCGGCACCCACTGAGAACTACTTGGGACGTAGTTCTCACACCCGTCGTGGTGTCTTTTCCCACAGGAACTTCTACTCTGGTTCCTGTTGTTCCTGTTGCTGATCCTTCTGACCGAGCGAGGGAGTCGCGAGCTAGTTCCCTACCCGTCGTTGGAGTGTAGCGGTACCCCTTCAGAGGAGAGCTTCAGTAGATTAGTTATTTTATTTTTCTCCTTTGAGAGACTGTTGTAGTGAGGATTGTTGTATTGAGAGCCTGTACACTGATGTATTTATTGGAGATACCTCCCGGTTGAGTTCTGAGTTTGTATATGAGGATATTGTATGATTATCTTTTTGGGAGACGGACATTGTTGTATTATTTCCAGTTGTACGGTGATTGATTTAGTTATACAACAGATTTTTATTTTTAGCTCTGATATCTGTTTAGCTGTAGCACTTCTCTTGCAGGTAGGACGCTTCACCTATGCGGGTTTGGCATAGGTGGCGGATCTGTTGGCGAGCCGGGTCGCAGTTTCGACCCCGGGGCGTGACAGATTAGAGTGGTATCAGAGCCTAGGTTGTAGGTCATTGAGGACTTAGAAACCCTAGGCTTGTGGTTGGACATTAGGATGACTACGTGAGAGTCGTGACTTTTAGCGAGAGTCCTGATCGAGTTTTGTACCTCTCCCATGAGACGGGATGAGTGATTGGCATGTTTATGCTCCTAAGCGATTATGTTTGGCTGCAGACAACATAATGTTGTGGAATTGGTAACATGCCTTAGACTTTCGCTGGATTGGGTCGTATGGTTGTTGTGTCCTGATGTTTATTATTGTGCAGTGGACTACGATGCCCCTGAGACGTCGTGTAGCGAAGATGGCACATCCCGCATCTGATGAGTAACCCGAGCAGCGGGAGACAGAGCTATCAGAGCAGAGCGTGACCCGAGAGTTATGGATCCAGATGGCACAGATGTCGGAGGCTGTCCGATGCCAGGGGAGGCCATGGAACGTTTGATGCGCTTGTTGGAGCAGAGAGCATAGCCAGTGGCAGTATCGCTTGAGTGTCCTCCAGTACTTTCTTCCTATGCAGTGGTACCTTCAGTTGCACTTGTGGCACCGACTGAGCCAGCAGCCCCTCCGTGCCGACGAGTAGTGCCGAGGCACCGAGGCAGGGTGGATAGTGGATAGTAGCTGAGCTTAGGGACCTCATTGATCGATGGAGCCAGTCCCGGCAGTCTGAACCATCCCGATTCACAGGTTTGAGTTGGAGCCCTTGTAGGCAAAATTGGGGTTGGTGGTGATGGAGAGACTATCTGTGAGCCTTTATGTGCTAGGGAGTTTATACAGTTGTCGAACTGCACGCTCCAGGTTCGAGGGACGAGGCGCATAGGATTGTTTGACGGGGATGGTTTGCGCCAGGATACCTTTTCAGTTTAGTTGGTCCCTCCGTTTTGAATTATTGACGCTTCGATGGGTAGGCATTGTGTGTGGAGCATGACGCTGCAGTTTCTTTGGATAGGGATCGGCCGCCAGAGGCGAGTGCTGGATATCGGCGCTTGGCGTCGGTGATGGAGGACAGACTGACCGGCAGAGGCATTTCTCCTCTCCGTACCTGGATGACGAATTGTCGAGATGCCAGAGATCGGGTGGAACCCCGATGGCAGCATCAGCACCTATATCAGAGTAGCGCAACGGTAGCGTGGATTTGTTATCTGCGGATGACTTTATTCGTCGCCTCAATGTGAGCAGAGACAGAGGTTGTGCTCCCTTGTGGTTTATGTCCTATGCAGTTGAGGCCGCGAGTTATACGGGTGGACTTATTGGTAATTATGGCAGTTCGGCGTTTCGACCTAGTGCTTGGGTTTTTGTTGGCACAGTGCCACAGGATGTTAGACTGCGAAAGGAGAGGACTTTGACCTTCTGCGAGGCAGACGAGAGGAGATTTGGTTGTTGAGGTCGTCTGAGCACACTGGTTATAGCGACAGTGTGAGAGGTGCTTACGGCGGCACCGGGACCCAAAGATATCTCTGTTGCCACGAGATTCCGGGTGTGATCTCACCTGAGCTGTTGATAATGCCGCCGGTTAGGGAGATAGAGATTGAGTTTGGCGTGGTTCGGGGAACCGCGCCACCCTCGGCAGCACCTCATTGGATATTGCCAGTAGAGCTGTGAGAGCTGATGGCGCAGTTGCAGGATCTGATGGATCGAGGGGTCTGTTTGACCTAGTGCCACGCCGTTGATATACGGTGGTGATGCCACATCGTTGATACACGATTGTGAGGGCCTTTTATGGGTCGAGTGTAGACAGGTCCAAGTATTATTCTGGACCTTTTGATGGAATTATACTCCGGCAGTTGTACGATTGATGCAGGTACAGATTTTGGAATCTTACGGCTGAGTATTTCGCCAAGATGGTGTTCAGGTCACGGTAGGGGCATTATGTTTAGTAAGGCCAATTGGATTGATTAACGCCCTACCACTCTTTTGGTTTGAGGAATTGTGCTCCAGCTGTACTTGATTGCTTTGGTAACTAGATCCTCCAGGGATATTATGATCTACTCCCAGAGCAGCTTGGAGCATAAGGAGCACTGGTGGATGTGTTACCATGCTGTGGGATGAAGCTGTATGCCAGATTATTGAGATACAAGTTTTAGCTTTAGAAGCTTACCTTCTTGGGTCACATTGTGTTAGCCATAGGAGCGGCGGTGGAATTCTGGCCAATGTGGATGCTATTGAGTTTGGCTGAGATCAACATTTATTGTTGAGGTGATGAGTTTTTTTTTGGATTTGGCAGTGCCAGGAGAGCATGGCGAATGGATGATGAGACTGGTACTAGCGCCGATTGCAGCATTGCCAGAGATGGGGGATGGACCTTGTGTCAGTGATGCCTCCCATAGTGGCTGTGGAGTTACCATTGGTTATTCTTGAGCATTTTGTATCACCCCGCTAGGGCCACTGTGGTGGCGGATACCTGGAACCGGAGAGCTATTTGGGGTTGAGTTTGATGATTCCGTTGCTGGCGCTGGGTGGGACCGTTGCGGAACAGGGCTCGAGGTTGTGTCCCTGAGGGTCCCTTTTGACGGTAGACTGTGGTGAAGCAGTCCATGCGATTGGTCAGGATCCGAGAGTGTTTGAGCGAGGACCCTAGCCGATTAGGGCTTCTTTTCTCTGGACGACCGTATGGGGTATGTTTCGGATCGCCTGGTTGAGCTGGCACTAGGGAGCGGTTTTGGTGCGTGCTACATTGGTTGTTCTCTCTTTTCCCCCAGCCTTTTCCTTCCACGTCTCAGCTCAGGAGTGTTAGGCTTGTGGATTCCTCGCCCGTGATGACTCGTTTCCTTTGAGATCTGCGAGTACTTGTGGTACGAGGGATGCCGTTGCAAATTCTGGCTCATGAGATGAGAGAATTATGCAATTTGGGGCCATGCCGTACCGGTTGTTGTTGTTGTTGTGGAGTAATCACGGGGAGTGACAGGTGACTTGAGAGCTGGAGACGGCAGTATTATGTACCTACCCTTGTTTTGTGGCACCTTTTGGGTTGAGCTAGTTTCGAGGACGAAACTTTCTTTTAGTGGGGGAGGATGTGGTGACCCAGATCTCCGCAGGGCTTCTACAGTGCGATTAGCAGCTTCTGGAGGCCTATGTGGCATGTCGACGGTGTTTCTGCACCAATTTGGACTCAAGTGATGGACTTCGGGTGTATACTGGATCACGTGAGTGATCGGAGGACCCCGTCGGATGTTTTGATGTGGTTTCGCGCGAAATGGTTATTAAAATTGGACTCAGCGCGAAATTTGAGTAAAGAACACTTCTCCGGGAATTTTCGGCAAATTTTAGAAGAGGAATTTGGCAAATCGGACTTCGGATTTGGATTCAGCGCGCGAAAACGGTCAAGATGGACTATTTACTTGTATTTTTCGGAGCCCGGATGACCCGGCACGGATTTCGAGGTGATTGGTACTGTTCCGGCCGCCGGAGTGGCGCCGGCGGCGGCGGCGGGCGGCGGAGCGCGGCGGCGGGCGGCGGAGCGCGGCGGCTGGCGGCGGCGGAGGTGCGCGGTCCACCGCGGAGGCGTGCACCCGGGCGCTGGCCACGTGGCGCCTCCCGGTTGGCGGGCGCTGTGGGCGCGGTCCACGGGATGGCGCGGGTGCACGGTGGACCCGGGGGTGGACACGTGGCAGATCGGGGTTGGTGCGGCGTTGTGCGCGCGGTCCACGGTGCGGGGAGCTGGTACCTCGGGCCGCGTGCCCGACAGGCACGCGTGGGCGCACGTGGGGCGCGGCGTGGGCGCGTTGACCCGAGGCTCCCGGTGTGGACGCCACGTGTCGTCGCTGGGTTCGGCCACGTGGCGCTTGGCTGTTGGCCCAAACAGCTGTTTGCTGTTTGGGTGTACACGTGGCGGCCTGGGGTTCTTCCGGGCGTGAACAGTAACGGGCCGGGCCCGCTACTGTAGCAGCCCGGAAGTACCGGGCGCCCGAAACTTTGGGCCAAAATTCCAAAGTTCGGATTTTCGGGCTGGGCTTTAAATAGCCGTCTTGTGAGGGAGTTTTGCCCCCTTTCCCGAGCTCCCCTGCCCATGGCCCCTTTAGGAAAGTTGTAGATCTTGGTGTTGTGCATCTTCTGGCAGAGGCCCGGATTTTTTGGAAGCCGCGGCGTCGACGACTTCGGCATCGGAGCGCAGTGTGGCGATTTTTCATCGGAGGCCCGTTATCGTCGCAGTTTGATCTGGGAGGTCTACAGAGCTACTCCGTCAGTATTTTTGGACGATTTCTGCGGCGTTGGAATCACGAGAGGTACGTCTTCGACTTTCGTGTTGATCATCTTGCTGGATTCAGAGTTTATGACACGGTTTTCGAGGCATTTCTAAGCCGCTGTTTTCTGGTGGAGTTTTTGGACAGCAGCCCCTTGCCGGAATTTTATCTCCGCACCCGAGTGTCGGATTGAGACGAGCCTATACACTTTTTGGATCTACTCGTCGCAAGGATTATCATTGTATTTTTCCGGGATTTTTCTGAGGCTTGCCCGAAGGTATACTATTTCCCTTTTATCTGTGTTTGAGTTTACAGTTGTGTGGTTGTGAGTATTTGCGCACCTGTACTGTGGAATTTGTAACTTGGCCTACGGGGCTCGGATTTGGGCGTGCAGGTACCCGTTTCGAAGGTCTCGACGAGACGCTCGCTGTGATATTTTTATTGGAATTTTTGGAGTTCGTTTTACAGGTGAAAATTTCGCATTAATGGGACTGTTCCCAGTAGATTTGTGATGCTTGGATTTTATGGAATTAAGTGTAACTTTGGGTCGTGTTTTTGTACCCAGGAGGTATTGATCAGTGTTCCTGTATTGTTGGATTGGTGGGTGTGTAGAGATATCTGTTTCTGGACTTTCTCAGCTGTGCGACTCCGGACAGTTAGCATTTTCAGGTGGGTGGCCTTGTCTCCAAAATTGACGGACTGTGCTTTAAATCTGCTATAGTAGGACTATGCATGATAGTGAAATGCTTGTGCAGCATGTTAGATTGTAGGAATTGCTATTCCTTGTATTATCTGATGGTATTGTCATCTCCTTGCTTTCTACCACCTGTAAATTATAGTTATTGGAACTTGACCTAGCACCCCGTCATATGTTGCATGTGTAACCAGACTAGTAGAAAACCCTCACTTGGGCTAGGGTTATTTCTGCTTTAGACATCCACACTTCTACTTTCCTGGACATAGTGTTCTTCCTCGCCCGGGTAGTGGGCCGAGTGGTCAGGTGTTATCTTTTAGTGTGGGATGCATGTTACACTCGTGCTTGGGAGCAGAGTGGCGTCTGGTAGATGTAGTTGGTTGTTCTTCTGTAGCGGGAGCTGTTTGGGTAGACGGCGGTCCCGAGATGCTTTATTTTTCTTGTTTTATCTGTCGCCGCTGTGTTAGTGGCAGCGGTAGATCAGTGTTAGCAGGACCTTAAACCCAGAACCTTTTTGGACACTCATATGATTTTTATCAACCAAATGGTTTCTTCCAAGCATCGTAGGGTCGCCGGAGTCGGTTCATGTTTGATTGGACGAAGGCATTAGCCCTTCGAGGCTTGGATATAAAACTTGGTTTCAACTGTTTTCCTAAAAAGAACTAAAAATCATGAAATATGGATTTCTTACAGATCAAAGGGCTTCAGTAAGAAATGTCACCTTTTCCTATAAATTAACCACCCGAGATGATTCGAGTGGTCTGGGTTCTAAGGTCTGCATTCTTCTTGGGACGAGAACAACGAGAGGCTATGCCTAAAGCCTGTTCTTGTTTGATTTGGATTGTAGGTTCTAATCTTTCGGGGTTCCCGGACCCTTCCTCGGGTCAGTGGATGCGATGTTGGCCTGTAGAGGCAGTTGTTCGCAGTGGATGCGACTTTGTGCTATGAGTTGGTAGAGTGTGATCTAGAGGTTGTTTCTCTGATTTAGTGGTGGAGATGGTTCTCCCACTTAGCTTTGAGGATCTTGGGGTTCTGGCAGATCGAGTCGTGGAAGTTTCCCGACTCAGCCATGGTCGTGCTTTATCAGATTGAGTCATTGAGGGTTCTCCGACTTAGCTGTTTGAGTCGAGGTTCTTTTTCCGACTGAGTTGTGTTTGAGCTTGGAGTTACCGATCTGTTTGATCGTGGATCATAGCCTGCATGAGCCGCATTTGGCTTGACAGAGATACTTTACAGAGATACTTTACAGAGATACTTGAGATGGGTTACTTTGACTCGAGCGGGTCGCTCCCCTCGAGGGCCACTCCGGAGTAGGCGAGGCCGGGTTGTGTAGCGGCGTGAGATTGAGCTTTTCTATTGCGACTTGTTGTTGCATTTGTCCCTCTGGCTGTGCTGGTGTTGGCAGTCATGGACGTCCTACGTAAGTCCGCTCCTCCGGGACGTAACGGCAGTAGGTTGGCGCATGTTGGCAGTCATGGACGTCCTACGTAAGTCCGCTCCTCCGGGATGTAACGGCAGTAGGTTGGCGCAGGCTTGACTGGACCTGATGAGGCAGTCAGTTCAGATTGGGTGATCAGAGATGAGAGTTAGTTGTGGCATCATGTTCTTTCTGTTCCACTCCTTGAGCATCTAGGTAGAGGCATAGTAGCTGTAGAGTTTACTTTTCCAGCTTTCCTTACAGCACTGCTTTTGTTACTTTATGCCTCTAGTGGACTTAGTGGGCAGACCGTCGGGCTTGTTGGCGGCACCCACTGAGAACTACTTGGGACGTAGTTCTCACACCCGTCGTGGTGTCTTTTCCCACAGGAACTTCTACTCTGGTTCCTGTTGTTCCTGTTGCTGATCCTTCTGACCGAGCGAGGGAGTCGCGAGCTAGTTCCCTACCCGTCGTTGGAGTGTAGCGGTACCCCTTCAGAGGAGAGCTTCAGTAGATTAGTTATTTTATTTTCCTCCTTTGAGAGACTGTTGTAGTGAGGATTGTTGTATTGAGAGCCTGTACACTGATGTATTTATTGGAGATACCTCCCGGTTGAGTTCTGAGTTTGTATATGAGGATATTGTATGATTATCTTTTTGGGAGACGGACATTGTTGTATTATTTCCAGTTGTACGGTGATTGATTTAGTTATACAACAGATTTTTATTTTTAGCTCTGATATCTGTTTAGCTGTAGTACTTCTCTTGCAGGTAGGACGCTTCACCTATGCGGGTTTGGCATAGGTGGCGGATCTGTTGGCGAGCCGGGTCGCAGTTTCGATCCCGGGGCGTGACATAAAAGGCAGAAATTTAAATTCAAAAGAGAAAGAGAAATTAAGTTGGAAGATCTATTTTGTAATAGTCTCTGTATATTTTATCCGTCTAGTTTTTTTCTCGGAATAAACAACAGTAAAATATAAATATTAAAAGTATCGTTATTAAGCAGCTTAAATTTTTAGAGATGAGCTATTATCTTATATAACTTAAATTCTAAATTTGTAAATCTCAAGTCTAGAAGTGAGAAAAAATTTTAAATATACATATTAAAAATAAAGTTATCTAATAGTTTAAGCTTCAGAAAATAATAATTATTTTATATAATTTAACTCTTGACAATAATTTTATCTTGATATTCAAAAAGATCTACACTTAATCCCTCAACATTTGTGTGATTTGTCACTTTATTCTTTCCTAGTGTGTCTTAAAACAAACACAAAGTAACAGTTTTATATCTCAAGGGCTAGTTTGGATTCGATATAGAACCAGAAATACGAGGGATATCTTTCTTATTTTTCTAAACCTATCAGGAATCAATTCGTATAGTTTGTTTCGGCACAACTAGAATTAGTAAGAATTATTGTTCTCACTCTTCCCAACCATTCTCTTATATTTTCCTTAAATACCCTCCCACGTCTATCGAGGCACCATCTCTCACCTCATTATTATATAATAAAGTTTGAGGGCAAAAAGATAATTTATCCTAATTAAAACTCTTTATTCCTCTTATTTCTTATTCTCATACCAAACACAAAATCTCTTATTCCTAGAATCATTCCAAACGTTTTTTTGCACTAGTTCCGTACTTTATACTTATTCCTAAAATAACTAATTCTGTCTTATCTCATTACCAAACGCCCGAATAGTGCTGGTTGGTACGATGTTGTTGCTTCTTCTTGAAAGAAAAGTCTAAATACATCTCTATCTCTCTGTCTTGCTCTCTCCCTCTCTCTCTCTCTCTCTCTCTCTCTCTCTCTCTCTCTCACCAAATTCAATCTCCTTTACTCAGATAGGATATATTAGTCATGTAGATGCATCTTCATGTAATAAGAAATACTTTTAGATACCTTTGGTTTGAATGAGAAATCGAAATAACAATAGAAATGAAAATAGATCAGAATATATTAAAACCGAAATGATAAACATTATAATTTGTTTGGTTCGTAAGAGAAATGGAAATCAAAATCATAGCCAAATTAAAATTTTAAAAAATTAAATTTTTATTTAAATTAAAATTTACTATTCAAATTTGTAATTAAAATTTATTGAACTTTAAATTTAAATTTACAATTCAAATTCTGGATCAAGTCAAAGTTTAAATTTAGATCTATTAAATTAAATTTAAAATTTAAAATTTATATTTCAAATTCAAATTTAAAATTATGATATAATCTAATAAATTATATTATTTATATTTAAATTCAAATAATTATTAGTGAAAAAAAAATAAAAATTCAATCACTCCGAAATCAAAGTTAACTTTCACCATTAAGATGTGAGTCATTTTTGAAAAATTTGTATTCCGGAATAAAAATCACAATATCAATTTCTTAATTCCAACACTAACAATAAAAATAATTTATTCTGATTCTCATTTCAAATCTCAATCACTTCAAACCAAACATGCTTTTAAACTCTTCACTATTAAAGTATTCTGATCATATTTTGATGCTAAATTAAGTTACTTAGTGATAACATATGCACTGTAAAAAAAAAATTTGTACTTAGATTAAAGTTACCATCTTAGCCACTACATGGCACAGATAAATTTTGAATACTATACTAAAATTTTATAAATCAAAAAACTTTTTCTGTTGTGGCCACTTAATGACTAGATAATAGGTTTTTTAAATATTTAATTTTTTGTACATAATTTTTAAATATAACTTTTATTTACTTAATTAAATTTTAACTCATTGAACATCTAAATTTAGATATAGTGCATATATATATATATATATAGGAAAATGCTATGTGTACACCCCTTTTGGGGTGTACATCATACACCCCACCCATCCAATGGGTGGGGTGATAGTAAGGGTCACTTGAAGTGACCTTTAAAATCACCCCACCCATTAGATGGATGGGGTGTATGATGTACACCCCTTTAGGGGTGTACATGTAGCATTGCTCTATATATATATATATATATATATATATATATATATATATATATATATATATATATATATATATATATATATATATATATATATATATATATATATATATATATAGTAGAGCTTATATACTTTCAAAAGCACAAGCAAAATTATGCTTATAAATTTTTTACCATTAGATTTGTATTGAGATTTGTGCTATTTTTTTTTTCTCTCTTTAGTTGACTTTACAAAAGCACAAATCCCAATGAAAATCTAATGGTAAAAAATTTACAAATATAATTTTGCTTGTGCTTTTGAAAGCATATATATATATATATATATATATATATATATATATATATATATATATATATATATATATATATATATATATATATATATAGTCCGGCTACACCAAGCAATTCGTGCTGGTAAGTTTTCTACTGTTAGACCTAACCCCTTGATTAATTCTATCGCTTATATCATACTATTCCACCAACCACACACTAAACCCAAGGAGCCCACAATCATCCTAACCGCACATTCCTACAACTATGCTTATGATTATTTTACTATTAAATATTGTACTTTTTCTTTCTAAACTAATGCACCAAATTAAGGATGTAAAAGGAATTTTTTTTGGCTTTTAATTCTCTCGAAAAAAAAAAATATCTACAAATGATCTAAGTAAATTTTTATTTACATAAATGGACATTTTCTCGTCACACGAGCGTCGCATTAGCGTTTTTAAAGTTAAACACTATAATTCAGTCACCGTATTTAAATATAGTTATTGAATTACAGTATTCATATCCACACTTTAGTATTTATTTGTTAACTTAAGAGCGATAAAAAAAACACAAAAATAAATACAGTAATTTAATTACCTAAATATAAATTTATTAGGATCATTTGTAACCAAAAAAAAAAAAAAAAAAATTGTAAGTGGGCTAAATATAAATAAAAAAATGTATTATAAAAAGATGGCATTGCAAATTTTATCTGACGGAAAAGCAATTTTTAATAAAAAAGAATTGAATTGAATTGGTTAAAAGAAAGGTAAAAAAAAAAAAAAAAAAGTTAGAATGAATTGTTATTTTATTTTATTTTTTAAGACGTTAATTTTTTATTTTTTTTAGAGTTACAAAATTAGTTATTTTATCACGATCAAAATTTATAAATTTGATAGAAATTTTATTACTATATATCCTAACCTAATCGGGCTATGCTATGTATACATTCAAAATAGGTATATATCATACACCCCACCTTATTCAAAGAGTGGAGATTTATTGATCGACACTTCAAATGACCTGTAAAATTTACCCCACCTTTAAATGGGATGGAGTGTATGATATACATCCAAAATAGGTGTATACAAAGCATTTTCCTAATCTAAAATGGGGGCTCAATTAAAACTTGAAAAAACCGTTAAGAACCTAATTTATTGCTATAATTGGAAACTTCGGTACTCAATTAAAACTCGTAATTTTCGCGTTCTCTTCTGCACAGACTGCATTTGACCTTTTCCGTGCCGTTCCGTTACGTGGCATCTTTCAGCGCTGTCCGCCTGCCCGCTCGCCCGCCGAAGGAGAAGAGAAAGCAGACAGACACGGAGAGAGATTCGCCAGCAGTTGCAGTTGGGGGGGTCTCTCCTCTCAAAAACTCCACCAACCGCAACAACAAACTGGAAAAATAAAAAAAAAAATAAAGAAAAAAGAAAAAAAGGGCAACTTAATTCAACTTTTACTGACTCTTTTGTCTCATTCTCCCGTCATCTCTCAAACAAATAATACCGGCAAATAAATATCTCCATCCTTCTCTCTCTCTTTCTTTCTTTCTTCCTCCTTTTCTTTGTCTGTCTGTCTGCTCTTCTGCAACTCCAGAATTCCTGCTGCAGGATTTCAGGTCTGTCAACAGCTCTTTTATTCCTGCTGCAGGATTTCAGGTCTGTCTCCATTTCATCCCCTTTTTCTAATCTTGGCTTCTTCTTTTTATGTTTTTCCCTTTTCAAATTTGCAGAGGAGGAGGAGAAAGAGCTGTGTTCTGAAGCCATTGAATCTCTCTCAGGTGGAGGTTTTTTTCTTTTTTTTTTAAATTTTTTTTCTGGTTAGAGGATTCTTTTCTTTATGCTGCCTACTTTTATATTTGTTTAATTTGATCCATAATTCTTGTTTTCACCTTAGATTAGGACTTTTGCACCAGTGGTTATATAATTATATCTATATATCTTTTCTTATAGAGAATTCAGAGTTTACCAAATATCAAGACCTTGGACATGAATTATTACCTGAAAAGGATGATTTGGTATGTGATAGGAGTTTGAATTTGTGTAGAACTTAGAGACTGAAAAATGTTGAAGGGTGCAGATGGACACTTTCGAGCCTGTCGAATTGAGCATGATCAATTCAGGCAATGTTCAAGCTGGCTTAGAAATTGTTTCGAGCCTATAATTGTGTTCCGGCTCTGAGCTCGAATCAAACCTCGAAAGCTTTGTTCGGTTGCCAACTCTTAGAGACTTAGATGGAGATAGTTTGGGATCTCAATCAACTTCATTTCGTAGTCGAAGAAGAATTTCCTATATGGAAATATGCTAATTTGTGTTGGACTTTGAGAGTCAATCCTTGAGGTGTGCTCATAGTTAAGGTAGTCTCTTGTTTAGCTGTTTGTGGGACGCTAGAAGTTATAATGGTAGACGATTTCTTGGGGGAATATGGTAGTTGCCCTGGTACCAGATTTTGAGAATTCGTAATTCGCTCAGATGTCGACTATTGTTGACCCGGCACTCTCTTCTGTACCGGTTGTTGGATTCCACAACGGAAGGGTCAAATTGGGATTTTCTCATAAACTCGTCTCTTCAGCAAAAACTGATATATTCATAAAAGAAAGAAAAATCAAACAAAAAATATGGGTAAAATAAGATTCACTGACCATAAGGAGAATTACACCTAACTCCTCTTTGTAATGACTGAAAATAAAGAGGGGAGAGAGATGAAGTAGAGTATAGGTATATATACACATTTATAGCTACATAAGGGAGGAGTACAGAGGAACTTAGCCTTGTTTGGGTATCCACCGTGGGGCATGGCTGAGGGAGGCAGCAGCGACCAGGAAGAAGGAGGAAGAAGCCATGGATGAGGGAGCAGTGAAGACTTCAGGAGCACTTAGCCTTGTCTGGGTGTCCACCGAGAGGCATGGCGGAGGGAGGCAGCAGCGACCAGGAAGAAAGAGGAGGAAGCCATGGATAAGAGAGCAGTGAAGACTTCAAGGATAAGAACGCTGACAAGCTTCACGTGGATTCCAGCTAGAACCACATCCAAGAGGGATAGATAGCTATAGTTCTCACAGTTGGGCCGACCAACCATCTAGGAGGAGGGGGCCCTATAGCAACCCAGGAACAAGCCGGTTGCAACAAAGTCCAGGAAGCCCAACAGAATACTCAAAGCAGGCCCAAGACCCATCTCTACCATTTGCACTTTATCACATTTACTCCAGTATTTTATTGTAATTGCTAATTCATAGTATACTTGGAACTTACAAATAAAAGGATACATTGTGATAGGGATTATTATGAATAGAACTGATATCTTACTTCTTCTCCAATCTTTTCTCTTCTTCTCCTCTATCTCCTCCCATCCTACCATTCCCTACTCCTCTACCTCTCTCCATCCCCCCTTCCAATTCCAATCTGATAGCCATCATCCTCATCGCCCTATCGGCCCCAGAAAGAATTCATCATAGGCGATTGCGACTCGTCCGGTTGATTACAATTGGTATCGGAGCGGCACGATCCCAGGGATCGCCTTAGGAGCACCACCAATTCACAAGCAACGATCGGAGGCAAGTAAGTAACACATTGGCAGCAGGCTGCCAGAGCGAGGGAAGGCAACAATACAACACCACCACTAATTCACAAACAGCATAATCTGAGGCAACTGAGCAACGATCCGAGGCAACTAAGCAATACGCTGGCCGCTGGCTACCAGAGAGAAGGAAGGCAACATTACAACACCACCACCAACTCACAAACAGCAAGATCTGAGGCAACTGAGCAACCCACAATCAATTCACAAGGCATCCAAACAACAAGTGAGAGGTACCCAATTTACCTACTCTTTTCCATTAGCACAATTTACCTGGGGCAAGGGAGCAATAGTAGCATCGCCTGTGGGGTAAGATAGGTAAGTAGAAGGCCAACCGATTCAAATACTTGAGTGAAATTAACCACAAATTGAGCATGGCTGAGGGTACGAGGCTCAAGGATGTCTGCGAGAACATGAGGACCCTGGAGGAACAGTTGCAGCAGTTTAGCCTGGATTGCAATCAAAAGATTAGGGCATTGGCTCGACAACTGGAGGAGGTGCAAACTGAGGGGCAACAAAGGTATGAGGCCCTGCAGATAGAAACAGCTAAGAGGTACGAGATCATGCTACAAGAGAGTAACTGCCGACGCAAGCAATTGTTGAATATGTTACAGTCCCAGCCTCAACCATCAAGTTCCAGTCCTGTTAGCCTAGCACCCGCAAGCAGCCCACCGCTGATTATCCGAGAATGCATGCATACAACTTACAACCACGCAGTGGCAACACTTCACAAAGTGCAGAGGTCGACAGAGGGAAAGGGATCCTACAAAACCCATACAAAAATAATGAGAGGTGGGAAGAGCACCACAATAGAGAAAATTACCATTGCCGTATCCGAAGCTCGAATTTCTAGTGTTTGGAGGAGAGGAGCCGAGAGAATGGAGCAGCAAAACAGAACAGTATTTTAAGATTTATCAAATACCTGAGGCGCATTGGGTAGAAGTGGCAACCATGCATTTCACCGGAAAGGCACACTGATAGAAAGAGGGGTACTTACTGGACAAGCCCAACATCACCTGGGGGGAGCTAACCGAGGCTGTATATAAAAGGTTTGATGGCTCAGGGATGGGAACCTTGATAAGGGAGTTCAACAAACTAGCTTATACCTGCTCAGTGGATAAATATCAAGAGAAGTTCAAAGATCCGAGGGCAATGATGTTGTATCTCAACCCCACGCTGAGCGAAGAACACTTTATACAAAGCTTCATTAGTGGATTGAAAGAAGAGCTAATTCCCTACATAGGCCTCTTCGAGCCAGCCACACTTGAAGAGGTGTACGAGCAGGCCAAGCTGCACGAGCAGGCAATATCCTTGCTGTGGAGGAGACAGAGGGTGTTCAGCAGGGCTCCAGGAGCACAACCAGCGGGGATCAACCCCACGAAGGTCAATTCCCCGAAGCCTCCATACAGGACATACGAAGGGAACAGACCCAACCCTTAAGGAAGCGCAGGGGGGCAAACAAACATCAGCAAGCAGCTGTTTGAGCAGCGAAGAGCAGCCGGGCTTTGTTACAAATGCGGAGACAAGTATCAACCCGGACATCACTGTCCAGGGAGGAACCTCAATCAAGTGGAAGGCCTTCCGAGGGTCGAGGAGGTGTTTGACGAGAACTTGTTACAGCATGTTGAGGAAGAAGAAGAAAACTGTCTGGTGGAAGAAGAAGAGGCAGAAGAGATAGGCATGTCAGTTCATGCCCTGAGTGGGGAGAACCAGAAAGAGACCATTAAGGTCCAAGGGGATGCAGGCAATAAAACACTAGTAATATTGATCAACACCGGAAGCACTCATAGCTTTATACACTTCCAAGTGGCGAGGGAGGTGAAGGCAGCGCTAACAGCGGCCTCCCCTTTGGTGGTCACTGTGGCGAACAGGCATAAAGTCCTCAGTAAATTGAAATATGCAGAAATGAGTGGACGATGCTGGGAGAACCTTACCAAGCAGAATTGAGGGCGATTAGGTTAGACGGGTCCAGCATCAAATTGGGCATCGATTGGCTTCGCAAGTACGGGAAGGTCACTTTCGACTACGACAACCTCTCGGTGTCTTTTAGCAAGGAGGGCAAGCAGATGACTCTTAAGGGAATCACAGAAGGGGGAAGCCTAAAGGCCATCAGTGCTCAGCAATGGTACAAGGCAAGCTTACAAGGAAACTGTTGTGCCATAGCTCGCTTATCCACTCAGGAAGGAGGAGAGGAAAAAGAGATCCCCAAACAAGTATCCAAAGTGTTGAAGCTATATAAGGAGGTGTTCCAAGAACCTTATGGGCTGCCACCCTCGCGATCCTATGATCATAAGATGCCCTTGCAATTGGGGGCTAAACCAGTCAACGTGCGACCTTATAGGTACACGCACGAGCAAAAAGAGGAGATCGAGACTCAAGTGGCTGAAATGCTACAAGCCCACCTCATCCAAAAGAGTACGAGCCCGTACGCATCACCGGTGTTACTCGTGAAGAAGAAAGACCAAAGTTGGAGATTGTGTGTCGACTATCGATAATTGAACAAAGACACCATCAGCGACAAGTACCCCATTCCCATAATCAACAACCTCCTGGACGAACTCAATGGCTCAAGGTATTTTTCTAAAATTGATCTAAGATCGGGTTACCATCAGATTAGGATGCACCCAGAGGATATCTATAAATCTGCCGTTAGAACCCATTCGGGTCACTACGAGTTCCTAATGATGCCATTTGGGCTTACCAATGCCCCCGCTACCTTTCAGGCCCTTATGAATGATCTATTTAACCCTCACTTGAGGAAATTTGTGTTGGTGTTTTTCGACGATATCCTAGTTTACAGCAAAGATCTGAAAGAGCATGTGGCTCACTTGAGGATAGTGTTGGAGATATTAAGGAAGAACCGGCTTTGCGCGAAGAGAAAGAAGTGCTTCTTTGGTCTGGAGCATGTGGAGTACTTGGGGCACATCATTATGCAGCAGGGAGTAGCAACAGACCCTAGCAAAATCGAAGCGATGATCAACTGGCCCACTCCCAATAATCTTAAAGGATTGAAAGGGTTCTTGGGGCTGACGGGATACTACCACAAGTTTATAAAAGAGTATAAAAGTGTGAGCAAACCCTTGACGGAGTTACTAAAGAAGGACAACTTTGCTTGGAGTGTGGAGGCGCAACAGGCTTTCAAAAACCTCAAGCATGCTATGACCGCAGCCCCTGTCCTAGCCATGCCAAATTTTGATCAACCCTTTGTGTTAGAGGTGGATGCCTGTGGGACAGGAATTGGAGCAGTGCTTACGCAAAGTGGTAGACCTATTGCTTATATGAGTAAATCGATAGGGCTGAGACATAAGAGTTTGTCAACCTATGAAAGAGTTCTTAGCCATACTCATGGTGGTGCAAAAATGGAGACACTATCTCAGTTTTAAGGCTTTCACCATCCGAACTGACAACGAGAGCCTCAAACATCTTCTGGAATAAAAAATCACCACCCCAATGCAACAAAAAGGGATGATGAAGCTTCTGGGGCTGGACTACAAGATAGTCTATAAGAAGAGTAAGGAGAATAAGGCGGCAGATGCGTTATCCAGGAGGGAAGAGGAAGAAGAAGGTTCTGCTTCAGCTATGACCAGTGTCCTGCCAGCCTAGGTATTAGAGGTAACAGAGAGCTATTCGGGGGACACCCACTGTGAAAGCCTGATCACTGCCCTAACCTTATAGCCCCAATCACATGAGCACTACACTTATAACAATGGAACCTTGAGGTACAAGGGCAAAGTATATATTGGGAGTAGTGGCGAAGTGAGAAGGAAGTTGTTGCGACAGATGCACGACTCAGCTATGGAGGGACACTCCGGAATCCAACACACTTACAAACGGATCAGTCAATATTTCTATTGGCAGGGATTAAAGAAGGATGTAGAGAAATGGATGAAAGAGTGTGTTGTGTGTGCTCAGAACAAGATCGAAAACCTTCCATACCTGGGGTTATTGCAACCGCTGCCGATACCCACACAAATCTGGAAAGACATCGGCATGGACTTCATTGAAGCCTTGCCAAAGTCAGGGGGTAAGGACACGATTTTAGTGGTGGTAGACAGGCTGACTAAGTATGGTCATTTCATTCCTTTGACGCATCCCTTCACAACAGAAGAGATCGCGGAGGCATTCATGGGTACCATATACAGGTTACATGGTTGCCCCAAGAGGATTGTATCTGATAGAGATAAAATTTTTACTAGCTTATTTTGGAAGGAGCTATTCAAACTACTGGGCACCCAACTAAATATGAGTACCTCCTATCATCCCCAATCCGATGGACAAATAGAGAGGGTGAATCGATGCCTGGAGACTTACCTCCGCTGCATGTGTTTTCAACACCCATGGAAATGGCATTCGTGGCTCACGCATGCGGAGTGGTGGTATAACACTTACTTTCACTCATCTCTGGGGAACGAAGCACTGTATGGCCAACCCCTACCGAGCTACTTGGCGCCTGTGGAACAGAATTCCAGACACACCGGCGCAGCTGGGTTCTCAGCCGGGAGCAACTAACTAGAGAATTGAGAGAAAGGCTACAGCTAGCTCAACACCGGATGAAACAACAAGCAGACACATAGAGGAGGGAGAGGGAGTTCTCAGTAGGTGAGTGGGTCTATCTCAAACTGCAGCCCTATAAACAAGTTACAGTGGCATTGAGGAAACACTTAAAACGCATAGCGAGGTATTATGGACCATTTGAAATGATAGAAAGAATCAGGTCTATGGCTTACCGATTGAGGCTACCGGAGGGGCCCAAGATCCACCCGGTATTCCATGTATCGCTATTGAAGAAAAGTCTTGCATCCAAAGACAAAGTGTCGCCAGCAGTTCCACTCACCGGAGAGGACAGGCAACTCTTAGCAGAACCAGAACAGATCCTAGAGTGTCTGATGGTAAAAAGGGGAAACAGAGCAGTGACAGAGGTGCGCGTCAAGTGGAGCAACCTTCCCGAGGAGCTGGCCACTTGGAAGGAGTATGAGACACTGAGGCGACAGTTCCCTACTTTCGATCCTTGAGGACAAGGATCGCCATAAGCAAGGGAGAGTTGTAATGATTGAAAATAATGAGGGGAGAGAGATGAAGTAGAGTATAGGTATATATACACATATATAGCTACATAAGGGAGGAGTACAAGGGAACTTAGCCTTGTTTGGGTATCCACCGTGGGGCATGGCTGAGGGAGGCAGTAGCGACCAGAAAGAATGAGGAGGAAGACATAGATGAAGGAGCAGTGAAGACTTCAGGGGCACTTAGCCTTGTCTGGGTGTCCACCGAGAGGCATGGCGGAGGGAGGCAGCAATGACCAGGAAGAAAAAAAAGGAAGCCATGGATTAGGGAGCTGTGAAGACTTCAAGGATAAGAACGCTGACAAGCTTCACGTGGGTTCCAGCTGGAACCACATCCAAGAGAGTTAAGTAGCTATAGCTCTCATAGTTGGGCTGACCAACCATCTAGGAGGAGGGGGCCCTATAGCAGTCCAAGAACAAGCCGGTTGCAACCAAGTCCAGGAAGCCCAACAGAACACTCAAAGCAGGCCCAAGACCCATCTCTACCATTTGCATTTTATCACAGTTACTCCAGCATTTTATTGTAATTACTAATTCATAGTATGCTTGGAACTTACAAATAGAAGGATACGTTGTAATAGGGATTATTATGAATAGAATTGATATCTTACTTCTTTTCCAATCTTCTTTCTTCTTCTCCTCTATCTCCTTCCATCCTACCATTCCCGACTCCTCTGCCTCTCTCCATCCCCCATTTCAATTCCAATCTGATAGCCATCATCCTCATCGCCCTACCGGCCTCAAAAGGAATTCATCATAGGCGGTTGCGACTCGTTCGGTTGATTACACTCTTCTACATTGAGTAGCTTCAAGCCGAGCCCTCTTTCTAAATCTCTCACCCCTCCCTCGTCTTCTATAAAGACAAAAGATTCTCTCTCATCTTGTGCACCCGTGCACAAGTTATACCGACAATCCACGGCTACTAAAGCCGTACACGTCCTCTTACACCCATGCAGTAGGTGCATCCAAAATCATAGGCATCTTGGCCATGTCATATGGGTGTGGCTAAACCGTACCACGACTATTAGAAAACAATAGCACCTGTGCTATATTTATAGCTTACATCAAAAGCTACCTAAATCTTAGTACAATTAGATTTTTTACTCTAATTAATTTTTAAATCTTAATTAATTTATTTTGAACAGATTTAAATATTTATTCTAATCCAACTACGATTCAACTACAAATCTAGCCAAATCCTAACACTTACGACAGTTGAATACTTACCAAAGTCAATTTATTTTCCTCACGTTTTCTTATATATTTCAGATTTATCTGGCACGTACGCTCGTGCATCTGTCTTTTAAGTTTGGTTTCGGTCGATTGCAGGGGTTCAAATCCATGATATTTTTTAATACTATGATCTCCATATCTTTTCGAGCTTGAAAGGGAAAACACTTAATGGTATCTTTATATTATTATGCATGTTTGTTGCTATTTTTTCATCAATTCTTTAAATGCTTTTGCTCTTTTTTCCTTCCGCAACTATTCTTAATTTACGCTAATAGAAGAAGTTTATATAACAGCTATCGTCCTCCTAATTGGTTTTGTCATTTGAACTTTTGCGACCTTCTAGTAGGCGACAATGCCGGATATGCAGTTGGGTAGTCTCACGATAAAATCACATGGAGCCAGAGTAGTCAGAATTCACTTGTATGACTGGATCATACTTGTACTTCTTGCTGTAACAGATGGACTATTAAATACAATAGAGCCTTTTCACCGTTTTGTCGGAAAAGACATGATGACCGACCTGAGATACCCGTTGAAGAGCAACACAGTGCCATTTTGGGCTGTTCCGGTGTGTGTTTTCGCCTCTCTTTCATGTAATCTACTAATGAGAAAAGAAGTTTCTTTTTTGGTTTATGCATGTTTTGTGTACTTTGATTTCAATATGTTTGTGTTTTCGCAGATCATTGCAATTGTGTTACCTGTTGTTATTATTGTTGCAATTTACTTCAAGAAGAGGAATGTGTATGATTTGCATCACGGCATACTCGGTATTTTGTATATGCTTCTTCTTTTTGTGGCCGCTTTTTTTTAAAAAAAAATAGAATGATGTGTGTTAGTTGATGATTTACTCTTATATGTGAACCACAGGCCTTCTGTTTTCTGTTCTTATAACCGCGGTCATAACAGACGCAATCAAGGATGGTGTTGGTCGTCCACGACCAGATTTCTTTTGGCGATGTTTCCCTGACGGAAACTCTGTGAGCACTCTCTTCTACGAACTCGGATCATTACTAATTTTTTCTATTCACTAATTACTTTTCAATGAATCGAAATTTGGCAATTATGTTCAGGTGTATGACAATGTCACCACCAGTGTTATATGTCATGGAGAGAAGAGTGTTATCAGGGAAGGTCACAAGAGTTTTCCCAGTGGACATTCTTCATGTACGCAACAAAATACCCATTCGCTTAGTATCAAATTTGACCTGTTAGTTTTGATGCACTTTTGTTCCTACAAATTGTTAAGAAATTACCTCAGTATAGTGTGCGCTACTACCACTTGGTCCTAAATATGCTTGCGTTGTATCAGATCATTCATTTTTTCCTTATACTTATAGCATCTTGTGGTTTGAAGCTTCTCTAAATGCTAAATGCGGATTTATTATATACAAGTTGCTATATATTTCAGGCTCTACTACATTGATAGCATAATTTTATGTGCTAAATATACCTACAAAATGCTTCTATTTTGGGTAGCAAGGATCTACCTATTGACCAGTTCTCTGGTGCAATTTTTTTGTTGTGCTTTGCAATGATGCAGAGTTGATACAAAAGCCAACCTGGTCGAAAATTATCAACTTCTTTATTTTCTCTATGCGCATTCATGTCGGCAGCTGAGTCTTGAGAACATGCTATAGCTATAGCATGCTTCTTGAAGCTTTTATTAGCACCACATTCTATTTTTTGTTGTTGTGGCGTCATAGATATGTAATTTGCTTTTCGTTTGCTGTCTGTTGCAGGGTCATTTGCTGGTCTAGGCTTCCTTTCATGGTACCTAGCAGGGAAAATCATGGCCTTTGATCGAAAAGGGCATATCGCAAAACTTTGTATTGTGTTTCTACCTCTACTTGCCGCATCTCTTATCGCGGTTTCTCGAGTCGACGACTACTGGCACCATTGGCAGGATGTGTGTGTTGGAGGTCTTCTAGGTTTGTTCTTAAGATTGATCTTATCAATGTTATCGAATTTTTATCTCTTTTTTATTTACTGACTTCTTTTTTTTTTTGAAAATGGTTTTAAGTCTTTATTTCTTTATTGCTGCAGGGCTTGTAGTTGCTTCATTCTGTTATCTGCAGTTCTTCCCAGCTCCTTTTGTTGTTGATAGTACGTTAATTGCTTCAGATACTTTCTTGCTGTTTAATATGACTTGAAAATGCTTTATGAAATGTGTAGTCCTTCCAAAACAGACCATTTACTTGCACGGCGAAATCGTATGATCTGGAATATTCTTCAGAAGCGTAATAAGCGAAATTGTGTTTATAGGAAGAGTATACAAGAGTACTAGTTCCCACAGTATTTAAGCTCATTAATCTTGTCCTATCAAGCTACCCTTAGCCCTTATTTCGATTACTGCTGCTCTATAATCGGCATGCTAAATTTGTGGACAATAACTTCGAACAGTTTACGTGCTATGAGTGAACTAACAGATCGGAAAGGAGAGAAGATGTTGTAGAGATAAAGATATAAGTACACCGGGAAAACTCGAATTCTGAGAAAATACAGTAATTCTTATGATAGATCTTTTCGAAGCTGTCGCCATTTGTTCTTTATGTTGACAATGGGGAAACATGAGCTATATCTAGCATTGCAGTGTTACATGGATTTCTCAATCTTTTTGCGCTTATGAAGAGAGTGAGAAGCTTGCTGACGAAGAAAAAATGTGCATTCTTGCAGGTTTCTGGCCTCATGCCTATTTTCAGCAACTTGCAGAGACTCGTCACGACAACGAGCTCTCCACTATTACAAACCCCAACAATAGGAGGCGTTCAGAGTTCGAAGTTGTTCACGATTCGCCTGAACCTCACATCGGGATCGCCGTGAGAGACACGAACCCGATTCTAGACGCTAGCGAAGCCGACAGGAGACAATGACCACATGCTGCAAATGAAGTCTGCACTAGTAAACCAACACGAGCTTCCCGGATACAAATACCAGCTTTGCGCTTCTCAGTTATTGTACTCGATTCCCACGGTTTCTTGCTATGGAATTTTTGTAAGTTTCATTTGTAATATTTTTTGTAGTAGTGGTTGGTTCGCGATATCTGGGCCTTCGATAGTTAGGACAACAATTGTTGCTGCTGTTGTTGTTGTTGTTGTTGTTGCTGAGATGGTGAAGTGGATAAAGATTGTGGATATTTGTTGTGTTCATAGCAAAAGAGTTTGGGTTTTTTGTGGTTTTGTTGGGTATGTTGCATTTAGTTGTGCTTTAATTGATTCTATTTCTCTGATATATATAGTGCTTCTATAAAGAAATTAACCATAACACACTGCTCGTTTCATTCATTCGGTGAAAAAATTAGCTATAAAAATTAAGGCATCGAGGCCTCGGAAAAGTTAAGGGCGATGAAGAAAGAAAAATACAAAAATTCAAAACAATGAGATTACAATTCAAATTTAAAATCGGTCATTTGGTGTTGCAAAATTTAACCTGTTATATTAATTTTTACAAAGTTATGAGGTTTGGTTAATTATTAATCACTATAAAATAATTATCATATCGTGGCAATTTTAGTCGTCACCGAATATATAAAATGCTGTTTTAAATATAATTATACTTTGGTGGCAAATATTGTGGCCACCAAATACTACAATTGCCACCAAAGGTGACATTTGAATTAAAGTAAATGAATTAAAATTTTGAATTTAAAGTAAATGAATATAGATTAAATTTAAATTAAAGTAAATGAATTTTGAATTCAAATTTTGATTTGATTTTTAAATTCAAATTTTAATCTATAATATAAATTTTGATTTCAATTACACGGAAAATCAAGTTTTTTTAGATCTACCCCTTCTACCACTTCCACCCGTTAAATCATACTATCTATAATTTAATAGGTATTCATCCTTTTTTAGTAATTTTTTTGAGTAAAAAGAACTAGTGGCTTTTTATTTATTGATTAAAATAGGTATAACTTTTTAACCTCAT
Organism: Tillandsia leiboldiana; assembly: GCA_029204045.2. Lineage (NCBI taxonomy): Eukaryota > Viridiplantae > Streptophyta > Magnoliopsida > Poales > Bromeliaceae > Tillandsia > Tillandsia leiboldiana. The sequence goes on from CM055077.1 coordinate 23,586,202, forward strand.
GATAATAAACCTAAGAAACTAATAAGTTGAGTTGGATGAGTTTAATAAATTGAGTAAGAGTGCAGTCTACAATAAATCTAACAATAAGAGTTCCAACAATAAACCTAATATCCAAATGAGTTAAGTTAAATTGAGGCTCGTGAGCGTTATGGTTGAGCCTTTAAGTGCGATGAATGCACATTACTATTTTTCTCTTATCGTCCGGTATAATAGAGTTTTTATTAGTTATAGAGTGGGAAGATAAGTTGGGAAAATTGCATGAACGTGAGATTTTATATACGTGGGTTTATCTCTTCTCGTGAGTAGGGCTGGCAATCCAGCTCGTTGTTCGCAAGTCAGTTCGTATTCGGCTCGAAATGAGCTCGAGATCAAATCGCTCGTTTAGTAAACGAGCCGAACACGAACTGAATTTTTCAGCTCGTTTAATAAACGGGCCGAATACGAGCTCGGGTCAATTCGATCGTGTTCAATTCGATAACTGCTCGAATATATATATATATATATATATATATATATATATATATATATATATATATATATATATATATATATTACAATTATATATATAATATAGATTTTTATCATTTAATTTTTATCCAAACTTAAATATAAAATCTAACTCCATTATAAATAGACCAAATTATAAAAAAACTCATTTATTTATGCTGAGCTAAAATATTTTTAAAAATTTAAAAAAAATTAATTATTGGAATTGACTTTTTGATCATTGGATCAAAAGTTAATAATAATAATTATTTGTGAACCATTGTGTATGATCCAAAAAACTATTCCAATTAATTCAATGGTTAAAAATATTATAGTGCCAATATTTTAGTACTTGCAAAAGCATATTGGTCGAACTATATATATATATAATTAGACTGGAATACTATCGATAGCATCAAATTATTGGTGCTATCAATTTTTTAGCCCTTGGATTAAGAGATGTGTGGTTAGAATGATAGTGGTCTCCTAGGGTTTAGTGAGTGCTTGGTTGAATAGTAAAAATTTTAGGAGACCACTATAATTCCAACCGCACATTCTTTCATCTAAGGGCTGAAAACTTGATAGCACTAATTGCTTGGTGCTATCGATAGTATTCCAACCGGACTATATATATATATATATATATATATATATATATATATATATATATATATATATATATATATATATATATGAGAAATGCTCCTGTAAACTTTCTATTTAGATTTTAGACCATCAACCTTTTATGAATTTTAATTATTAAATTAAGATTTTAATTTTTTATTTTTTTTTTCAACTTTACACCTAATAGTGGGAATGAAAATTTAACTTGTTGCTCGCGAGCCCGCTCGTATTCTGCTCGTTTATTAAACGAGCCGAACACGAGCCGACCTTAGCTCGCTTGTGTTCAGCTCGTTGACACTCCTACTCGTGAGTAGAAGAGAGATGTTTTTTTTTTATTTGTCGGCCCCACTGTCACACGCTAATAGTCCCACATCGGATAGAATTGGAATTATGATTGGGTATATAAGATACCATAGACACTAATAATAATAACTGTAGTTAAGCATTTTAGATTTTGGTTTGGACCCAACGAGTTATTATTGCTAGTGGCTCGGGTCGTCTAAATCATGTGAAAACCAGTAAATATAGAAACAATTGAAATATTAAAAGTACTCTTTTCTAAAAGGCTTAACTTTTGGAGTACAACCGTTATTTTATATATTTTATATAATTTTATATGTTAGTTTTGAATTCGAATTATGTCAAAATAAAATTTTAAAATTTTTAAAGTACTAGGGTTTGTTTCATATTCTTCCACATTTTGAATATTTCATTAAAAGCAATATTAGCAGGCCATGGACATAGATCCTTCACCAGCATCTAGGGATAAAAGAAAAACATAGAAATTAGTATTTCTTCAAAAAGAAAAAGAAAAAAAAACATCTAAAAATAAGAAAAAAAGAATAAGTATAATTTAAATTTAATATTAAAGTAACAAGCTCTCAAAATTTTAATTTTAGTATAATTTAAATCATTTAATGACCTCCTAATACAAAATTTAAGCTTGTTACTTTAATAAATTTAGAGTTACATGAAGTGCATAAATTATATTAATTAAACTCGTAAAAATAAATGATACATTCAAATTTTAAAGTTAAAAAATTATTAACTGATTCAAATCAACTAAATTAAATGCTTAAAAGGTTAGACAATAAAAATCAAAATTTTTAATAATTAGGTAATCAAATCAAAATCAACAGCAGTTGAGGCAAGTTTTATACAGTTTTACCTTTCTAAAAGCATTTACAATTTCTAGTAAGAAAACACCATTGAGATTTGGAATATTTGATCAAGAAATAAGTATGAAAATTCTATCTCTAGAGATCTTGATGCAGATGTAGAACTAAATAGAGGCACATTCAAAAGGAAAGAACTTCAAAATGGCCACTTTTTTTTGATATAATCTTCTAAATTTTTGAAATTTGCAAACTAATCCTGTGAAAAAAAAATTTGTAAACTGCTTTTGCCACGCGGACGCCACGGGGGTGAAACCGGCTAAAGGCGGTGAATCATTCACCGTCTTTACAAAACATTGTGAAGGCGCTGAACGATTCAGCGCTTTTAGTGTTACTAAACACTAAAGGCGCTGAATCGTTCAGCGCCTTATACATTATACCACGGACCCTGCGGACTTGGTCAAATTTTGCGAAAATTGATCAAGTTCTCAGTGTACACTATGAAGGCGGTGAATGATTCAGCGTCTTTAGTGTAAATACTAAACGCGCTAAATGATTCAGCACCTTTAATGTTTAAACACTAAAGGCGCTGAATCATTCACCGCCTTCACATCGTTTTGTGAAAGCGGTGAATCATGATTCACCGCCTTCAGCCGGTTTCTCTCCCGTGGCGCCTGCGTGGCAAAAATAGGATTAGTTTTACAAAAAAAAAATTCACAGGATTAATTTGCAAATTTCAAAAAAGTTTACGGTTATTTCAAAAAAAAAGTCCCCTCCAAAATATTGTGGAAAACTTCCTCCTCACAGCTACTGTATACAGAAGTGTAAAAGAAATAAATTCGGCAGTTCCGAAAACATCTACTTAACTCCCAGATGACTATGTAGCATGTACAAGTTACAATTATCCAAAAACTCAGCATGAAAGGAAAAAATTAACTCTTATTGATGATGGTTCAAGAGAGCAGGTCATCCACAAATGGGATGTTGAATGGGAGCCTTAGAACCCCAAATGCAACTAAGAGGAGCAAAATCCACACTGGTAAGATCTTCAGACAAACCATCATGAGAATTCGCTGCCCTGTACAAAGAATTTATGAAAAAGTAATTAACTCAAGAGCTTCGTATTTAGTATCTCACTAACTAATAACCAAAAAGATGTGAATCCTCGAATAAATACACACAAAAAGTAGTACTAGATGGAGACAGGTACTAAGTTTTGTTCGATTTAAACGTCACCGAATCATTAGTAGAGTATTCAAGCTATTTAGGAATGCACCGCGCAATTGTAATAAAGAGTCAAAAAATGCTTAAGCCTGCTCAGATGATAGAAGATTGAAGAAGCATCCCCCAGTTGCAAGTAGTTCTTATCCTTTTCTTCTTCTTTTTTAATCTTTTTGGAGGTATTATTGAGGTTGGTGACTTGTTTTTAAGACTTATTCTGATTCTCAAAATGTTAACTTTGTTCAGCATGACATTGAACTGTAACATAGTACTGAAACAGTAACAGCAAGCTGGATGATGCGTGCGGAAAATAATAAACATTTCCTTTTACAGCTTAAACTTGCAAAAATAAAATTTAAAAAATCTCCTTGCCAAATGCTGTCAAAATTTAAATTGATTTCACTTCTAAGCAGAGCACCAGATCAATTGTACATTTGTTGATCTGAAGTAAACAGAGTGAAGAGGATAGATGCACTACATGACCATTTGTACAATTGGGCTCTTTAGTTTTACTGAAATATAGATTGAGTGTTTATGGTACACACACACACACGCAAAAAAAAAAAAGGCGAAGGAAAAAAAAAAAAAAAAAAAAAAAAAAAAAAAGATAATAACAAACAAGTTATAGGCAATCTAGAACTCAATATGGCATGTCAGATGAACCAGACAATGTTGTCAATAACAAACATTCTTGTTCTTCGTATGTTGAGACTCTATGGTGGTCAGACAGACGCTCAGAAAGGTCGCAGCATTGATGTTATGGAACATTCTGCGTATCATTTACACTGTAAAGCAAGTGTTGCCCTCCCCTTAAATGAGCTTTAAAAATAGAAATGTAAACTAAGAAAACCATGCCCACTAGTCTTAGAAGCTTAAGAAAATCAGTTATGATCAATTTTTCAAATGAAAACTACATTAAATTGTATACACCAAATACAGTGTTCTCCGTGACCTTGAACTGTAACAAGCGATAATGAAACAGAGCGAGGAAAAAAATTTCTGTTTATAGCTTGAACAACAAATATAACTTACAAATACTTCTTGCATAGTGCTGTTAAAATTTAAATTGAGTTCTGTTTTAAGCAAAGCACCAAATTGCCCATATATTTGTCAAGTACTCAAGTGAATATGTTGATCGACAATATACATACCATCAAACAAGGACAATAAGTTTTATTATAGAAAGGAAAAAAAAAAGGACAATAAGATGAGCCAAGATCAACCAGGAGAATCTAGGTGGCCAAGTTTGATTTGGATCATCAAGACATCAACATCGTCCGAACGGCATATCTTCCACATACAGACTCCGATCGAGCCGACTGTTAATTCTACTTGTGTGGATTGAGAAGAACTACTGGGGCTCCGGCAATGGAACTTAGTATGCATTACTACTAAGTTCTGTACGGGTTTCTATTTATAAAAAGTTTCACTGTGAATATCTCCTTATCAGTAAAGAATTAGTATTTCATCTTATAGTCAAATTTGATGTTGTCGATATACTCTTTCCAGATATAATATTGTTGGACTGACTTTCCATAAAAAAAAGAGATTCCTGCTGGAAAATCTTTTCAAATTAATTCTTTTAGTCAAATAATATTTAAATAATTTAAAACTGAAACTATCATGCAAATTTCTATTATACTCTTAATAATAAAATAACAAAGATTAGATGAGACCTTTGAATGTCGAGGCGTGCGTTAGCACTGTCCTAGAAGCAAGATTGCCTCTCCACGTGCGAGGCTCTGGCAATCACCCCTAGCGATACAACGACTACGGTCCACCCCGTCGGCACGAGTCCCGGATGGTGCGTAGCGAACCCAACAGCTTTCAAAGATCCAGCAAAAGGAGAACTCGAAATAAAAAGACTGTAAATCACAGTGTAAGAGCACTCTGTAAAATAGTATAGGAGAATAGGTATTGTAGCTTGTTATTTTAACCAAGCTCTCTTGCTCTATAAATATAGAGCCCAAAGTGAGAGCCCATTAACTCACCAGGGGACAAGGTCCAATGGTAAGCTTTCTTAGGGAGCCCACAAGCCACTCCCCAAGAAAAGCTCTTGGATAGCCCGAGATGGAACTTCCCAAGGTTGGTTAATGCAAGCAAAAAGAAAAGGTCAAAATAAAAGAGAACCGGGTCAAGATCGCGCGCGCCGCCGCCTGCCCGACTCGGCTCTGCTCGTGCTCGTGCCATGCGCGCGCGTGTGTGTTTAGGAGAAGCCTTGCTCTCACTTTCTCCTAACCAACACATGCCAAAGTGAAGGAGTATATAAACCCCTTCTACATGTGATGAGTTCCCGATGTGGGACTAAACATCACATGCAGAGGGGAATGGGTTTGGGCTCCCAGGCAAAGCCCATGGATATTGGGCCGCCCAAAAAAGCCCAAAAGCCAAAATAAGTTTGAAATCACTTTAAAACCAAATAAAATCCAACAATTCCCACATGATTTAAAAATTGTAAAAACAAAATACAAAATAAAATAAAAAAAATACAAAAACTAAAACAGATGCTGGATCCCTTATATTACGTATTCGGCGAAGGCACCTTTTCGGTTTGAACCTTCACTTAGTACAGGTCTATGTACATCCGAGGGCACAATGGTGGACTTCGCCTTAAACCAAGGCCGGTGAATCGGATTTTCACAAACAGTACACATAGTACAGTCGTTTAGGTTCTATGCGGGTTAGCGCTTTTATGACCATGCGCTCATATCGATTCATGTATGTTTTTAGGGAACCGCCCTCTTCCCACAGTCGCGGCCTCATGACTACACACATATAGTAGGTCCTGATAAGGATGTCTGCAAGATCACACCCCGCCTCAAGGGTCTCGGAACCATTCAGGGTAAAAACCCTTACTATCCACTTGCATAAATGAGCACTGTCGCTATAGGAATGAGTATATAAAAGCAGTGCTCCGCACAACTACCAATTCAACTTGTTTCTACCCATTGAACCTCCAAGAGGTTGGGTTGCCGTCGCCGGTAGTTTCTATTGTAGGCTAAGCCCCATCCCCCTCGACGATTCTAGGATTACTGTCCTAAACAAACCTTTAGTAAGCTGATCAGCTAAGTTTTTCACAGATATTACAAATTCCAATGCAATTACATTCTCCTTAATATTCTGTCGAATAAACTTTTGTCTTACTTTCATAAATTTATTCATCTTTGTTTCCACATTTTCCTGAGCACACTTGTCAATAGCAGATCTACAATCACAATATATACATACTGGTGCCAAAGGTCGCTCCATCAGTGGCAAGTCATACAAAAATTCTCTAATCCACTTAGCCTCTGCTATAGTGGTATCTAAAGCTATCAGTTCAGATTCTGTTGTACTTCAAGCTATCAATAATTGTTTCGATGACTTTCAAGAAACAGCTGCTCCACCAAGGAGAAAAACAAATCCAGTAGTTGACTTCACATCAGCTGTATCACTTATCCAGTTAGCATCACTAAATCCTTCTAACAGAGCAGGGAATCCACAAAAATGCAATCCATAAGATATAGTGCCTTTCAGATATCTCAAAACTCTTTATAAGGCATTCCAATGTTCTCTATTTGGATTATGGGTATATCTTCTCAAACGGTTCACAGCATAGGCTAAATCAGGTCTAGTGTAATCTACAAGATAACCTAGAGATTCTATAATCTGAGAATACCTATTCTGTCCTATAGGATCACCTTTATTCTTCTTCAGATGTACACTAGGATCATAAGGTATAACAACAATCTTAGAATCAAAACATCCATACTTCTTTAACAATTGTTCACTATAGTGAGATTGGTTCATAATAAATTCATTTGATTTTCTTATGATATTCATGTTCAAAATCACATCAGCTTGCCCAAGATCCTTCATATCAAAGTTATCATTAAGTAATTTCTTAACATCCATTATCACATCCATATTGGTTCCAAAGATCAAAATATCATCAACATACAAACATAGTATTACTATCTGTCCATTGTATTTCTTAAAGTACACACATTTATCAGCCATGTTCACATGACAACCACTTTTCACTACCAAAGAGTCAAATTTCAAATGCCATTGCTTGGAAGCTTGTTTAAGTTCATATAATGATTTTGTTAACTTGCAAACTTTGTTTTCATGTCCAGCAACAATAAATCCCTCAGGTTGCTTCATATAAATCTCTTCCTCTAAATCACCACCTCTAAATCACCATTCAAAAAAGTAGTCTTAACATCCATCTGATGAACATTCAAATTATGGACAGAGGCTAAAGCAATCAAAATTCTAATAGAAGTAATCCTAGCTACAGGAGCATAAACATCAAAATAATCTACACCAGGCTTCTAAGAAAAACCCTGAGCTACAAGTCTAGCCTTATACTTTATCTATTGAACCATCCATTCTCAACTTCTTCTTAAAGATCCATCTACATCCTACAGGCTTACAACCTACAAGTAAATCAGATAATTCCCAAGTATGATTATGTAGAATTGATTGCATCTCCAACTTAACAACTTCTTTCCAAAATGATGCATCTACAGAAGTCATAGCTTGGTCAAAGGTAGATGAGGTATCTTCTACAAGTAGGACACAGAAATCATCACCAAAAATCTTCTCAATCCTAGGGCGCTTACTTCTCCTAGGTTCAGAATCTTCTATAGGTTCACTAGTGCTAGGTATACTAGAGCTACCTATAGATCCAACAGGAACAGGTCTATCTACTCTAGTTTTAAAAGGAAAGATATCTTCAAAGTATGCTGCATCTCTAGCTTCAATGATTACTAGCGGAGTACTCGCGCTTCGCTGCGAATAAGCAAAAGAACATGTACAAAAAAAATAGAGCAAAAAATAATTTAAAGGATCAGAAATTTAAAGGCAGAATATAATAATATATAATTGAACGTAGTTCATAGAAAAGTATAAAGTGGGTAAACATACAATTCGAGATAATTTCAGCAAACGCACGAATTAATTTACACGAAATTATCCGAGATAGTTTCAGCAAACGCACGAATTAATTTACACAAAATTCAGATAAAACAAATATAAAATAAAAAAAATAAATTGTTCCATAGATAGTAATTATTCACCAGATAGTTTCGTCATCTGAGGTAGAAATTCACACAAAGCATATATAAAATATAAATAAAATATATAAAATGGTCCATAGTTCACACTTACTGCCCCAGCCCGCACCGCGCGATGCCACGCCGCGCGCCTGCGCGCCTTGCCTCAGCCAGCGCCGCGCGCCCGCGCGCCCTGCCTCAGCTAGCGTCGCGTGCCTATCAGCCCTAGTCAGCGTCGCGTGCGGCCCAAACCCTCGCTTGCGCGCGCCGCCCGCCTGTTGCCGCGCGTGCCTCCTGCCAGCGCCCAGCCGCTGCCGCTGCCTGCGCCCGCGCGCACCCAGCCGCCGCTCACCCTGTGCGCTTGCGCGCTGTTGCTGTCAGCGCCCGCACGCGCCTGCTGCACACTGCCGCGCGCGCTACCTATGCGCAACCACACCGCCGCCCTCTGCCCCACTGCTGCGCGCCGCTGGAGGGATAGGCGCCACCCGCATGCTTGCGCCCGCGTGGGAGTCGTGCCCTGCGCGCTACCTATGCGCAACCACACCGCCGCCCTCTGCCCCACTGCTACGCGCCGCTGGAGGGATAGGCGCCACCCGCATGCTTGCGCCCGCGTGGGAGTCGTGCCCTGCGCGCTACCTATGCGCAACCACATCGCCGCCCTCTGCCCCACTGCTGCGCGCCGCTGGAGGGATAGGCGCCACCCGCATGCTTGCGCCCGCGTGGGAGTCGTGCCCTGCCACAACGCCTCGCGCAGCCTATGCTGCACGCTACCTGTGCACAACCACACCGCCGCCCTCTGCCACACTGCTACGCGCC
>CM055077.1:23598002-23703002 GCA_029204045.2 Tillandsia leiboldiana
GAAGCGACATAGCAAGATCGCCGATCTTAGATATCCGTCAACTGGGCCACAGGGAGCACATTGGTGGACGGCGCAGGGCCGCTCCATTCTGGTGGTGGCTCCTCACTGGCGCAGAGTCGTGGACCCTTGCCGTTGTCGTGTGGTGGCAAGGTCGGTGATCGGCAGTGTGTGTCTACTGCTTGTCTAGGCGTGCAATCCAAAGAGGAACGGTTGGGCGCGGTGGGGACAAGGGGCGGCGTGAAACACAACGACGCCGGGGCCGGGTTTTGAGGATCGGCGCGGACCGTTGCAAGGATAGGGTCGGTGCTGCGTATCGGGGTGGATTCGGCGGGTCAGAGACCATCCTTGCACTATTCAGGCATTTGCACTCTGCGGAACAAGAGCTTGTACCGACTCCATTTCCATATATAAAGAAAAGATGGTAGTTGGATTACCTTTTGCTATGGACTTGTGTAGTGTTTTAGGTGGCACAAGAATTGAGGTAGCAGAAGGGGTTGAATTGTGTCACATGGTGTGTGGAGGTAGTGAGGCTATAATTGTGGTTGGTGGTCTTGGGAAATTGGGCCTGACTTGGCTAGAATTTAATGCCTAGGGAGTGCTTTTGGAGAAAGGTAGTAATTGGTGCGGTTTGGAGTAGAGCTTAAGTCCTTTGGTGGACTCGGGTTGGTGATTTCAGGTTGGAAGTACAGTGGGTGATGTGGAGTGTGGCTCGAGCAGGTTCGAAGGTCGCAACGACACAGTCAGGATGTTGTAACCAAATGGGAGTTGCGCTAATCTAGGACGATAGGCGCCTCGGTAGTGGAGTTGATAGGCATGGGGGGGACGTGCAACGCTGAAAATGACGAGAATGGAGGGGGAGACACGGTACTGGATACTGGATCAGAAATGGGGGGTATGGTGGACAACGAGCTATCCATTCGCTGCAGCCTTCGCCTAGCAAATGGAGATACAACACCAGTCTTACACAAGGCGATCGCTAGGAAAGCGCGCCTGCAGGATATTGGGAGGAGCAAGGGGGGTCGCGTGCTTTCTATAACAGAAAGAAGATCCAGGGAAGAAACAGAAAGTGCGGAGTGCGGCTAAGTGATGTCGAGGCGAATTCCTTCAAGGAATTCATGTCTCACAAGTTATAGATGTGTTATGCTTAGAGGTGGGTGGGGATCCTAGTAGGGTTTTTTTGGGGTTTTGATGGTTTAGGGGGCCGTGCTGGTTTGTGCGGGTCGGGGTGTAGAGCCCTTGTGGGCCTTCCCGGGGCCTTTCTTGGGGGTGTGGTTTCCTGTCGGCTGTCCAACAGAAGCCGGGTGTGTCTTGGTTTAGGATGATTAGAGTCTGTAGTTGAAATGTTAGAGGACTCAACAGTCTCTCGAAGTGTACTGTTGTTCGGTCTGTTGTTTCTAAGTTACGCAATGCTGTGGTCTGTCTTCAAGAAACTAAGCTTCATCATGTTTCTTGGTTCTTTCTTAAAAGTTTTGTGGGTTCCTATCTGGATAAACGACAGATTATTGAGGCAAACGGGGCTTCAGGAGGTTTGATCACGTGTTGGAGCTCCAAGGTCTTTGAGTATAGTGATGTTGTCATACGTAATTTTTCTATCACAGTTCGTCTATGCCACCGATCCAGTGGAGCGGTCTTCTTTGTCACGAACGTCTATGGCCCATCAACGTGGGACGAGAAAGAATTGTTCTTCTGGGAGTTAGCACAACTCAAGAATTTGTGTGGGAGTAATTGGGTAATGTGTGAGGATTTCAACCTCACCAGATCACAGAAGAAACGTAATGATAAAAGGGGGGACGATAGAGCGACCTGCATGTTCAACGATCTTATTTTCGAACTAGCATTCATCGATTTGCCTATGAAGAACCTTCAAAACACCTGGGCGAGTATGCAGCGCTCTCCTTCTCTAGCGAAACTTGATCGCTTCCTCGTATTGACGGAATGGGACACGACCTTCTCGCTAATTGAAGTGGAGGCCCTACCTAGAATAACGTCTGACCACTGTCCTATTTTGTTGACTACGGGCGGCAAGAGAGAGTGGTGGGAAAGTCTTCAGATTCGAAGATGTCTAGCTTAAGTGTGAGGACTTCACTTCGAGTGTACCTACCTGGTGGAAGGAGGTCGAGGACAGAAACTCGGGGTTCTAACTTTCACAGCTAAGTTACAGCACCGTCGAAGTAGGATTAAAAGTTGGTGCGCTGCAAATTTCTATAGCATTAGGGAGACGAAGAAGAGGCTTACGTTGGAAATTTAGGAGCTTGATGATCGAGAGGAACGATAGGACCTCGCATCGGAGATGTTCGATAAAAGAGAGAATCTGAGAATTAAGCTTAACAAGGTGTTGGCCGACGAGGAAATCCTATGGAAATCTCGAGCTTAACAAAAGATAGTTGAAGGGGGGAGATGAGAACAATAAATTCTTTCACGCCTATGCAAACGATAGAAAGCAGGCTAACGAGATAGGCATGGTCGAGGACGATAGAAGAAGCTACAATTCACCACAGGATAAGAAGTTGTACTTCTATCAAAAGTTTAAGGAGCTGTTTCCCCCTAGGGACACCGAGCCGACATCCTTCAGGGACTAGAGTGCACTTTTCCAAACACGATAGGTATCCGATGCAGACCGTGAGAATCTGATCGCACCTTTCAGCATGGAAGAGATCAGGAAAGCGACTTTCCAGCTCAAAAGGAACAAAGCTCCGGGGCAAGATGGATTCTCACTTAGCTTCTACCAAACATTTTGGGACACGTTCAAAGATGATTTGGGTAAAATCTTTTAAGAATTGCATGCTGGTACAATCTGTACGAGCCCTATAGATTACCCCTATATTTGCCTTATTCCTAAAAAGGAAGGACCCTTGAAGGCTAGCGACTTTCGACCGATTAGCCTATTGAATGGGGTACAGAAGATCATCTCAAAGGCGTTGGCGAACAGATTAGCATCGGTCTTACAAAACTTGATTTCACAGTCCCAATCTGCATTCCTGAAGGGGAGGAATATTTCGGACGCCTTCATGACGACATCTGAACTTATTGGTTGGGGAAGCAGGTCAAAATTTAAGGAGGTCGGAGCAAAAGTTGACTTCGAAAAGGCGTACGATAAACTCAACTAGGCCTTCTTACGTAGAATAATGGAGTGGTGGGGCTTCGACGAGAGATGGTGTGGGTAGATACAACAATGTATCGAGCACGCCAAAGTGACGGTGTTTGTTAACGGTGAAGTAACTAAGTGGATCGAAAGTAAAAGAAGGGTGAAGCAAAGGGACCCTCTATCTCCCTATCTGTTTCTCTTGGTGCCTGAGGGCTTAACTCGGATATCGAATAAGGCGGTCAGAAACAAGCTTTTTAGGGGAGTTGGCCCGTCGGAGGAATGTCGGATTACTTTAATTCAGTTCGCGGATGATACTCTCTCTTTTTGTGAAGCTCGGAAGAAGTATCTAAGGAATTTAAGATTCATGTGGTACCTATTTGAGTAGGCCTATGGACTTACAATAAACAAGAAGAAGACGGAATTGTTCTATACTTGTAGACACGAGGACAATGCGGCTACACTTGCGAAGGTTTTGGACTATAAAGTAGGAGGCTTTCCGTCGAAATATCTTGGACTGTCGCTGTCCAATAGAAATCTACGAAAGGAGGACCGAAGAGGGCTCATCGATAGATTATAGAGAATGATTGACGGGTGGCAGACAAGGATTTAAGTATCCATCGGCACGGGCCGTATCCACCGTGCCGTATCGTGCCAACAAGATACCGGCACGATACAAACCCCGTGCCGATGGCACAGTTCATAACCCTTTTTTAAAAAAATTACTAACTAATTTTCTTGATGAAGTTCAAAATATTTGATAAAGATATATAATAAACAATTAAAAAACTTTGTTGCTAAAGAAAATAAATATTTCATGCCATTATGTGTCGGCACCCATGTATTTTTTGTGACTGGCACTCATCGGCACGACTCAGCACGCATTGTGCCGTACCGTACGAGTAAGTTTTCGGCACGATCCCGTGCCACGACACTTAAATCCTTGGTGGCAGGCTAAACTACTCTAAAGAGGCTAAAAGCTTACGTTGGTCAACGTTGTCCTAACTAATCTACCTCTTTATTTCTTCTCTATCTTCAAGGCACCGAAATAGATAATTAAGAGGATCGAGGCTCTTAGAAGGGACTTTTTTTTGTCAGGCACATTGCGTCTGCATGGATGAGGGCGGCTAGTAGCCTGGAAAAATGTGTATAAGGATAAAAAAGAAGGCAGACTAGGAATCCTTGATTTTAATGCGATGAATGACGCCCTTCTAAGCAAGTGGTGGTGGAGGTTCTTCACAACAACAGATCTTCAGTGGAATAATCTTATTAGAGTCATGTACTACTCGAAGAGAAGACCTCTGTGGGAGGGGAGTTCGTTTAGGCCAGCCTCACAATAGTAAAAGAATGTCATCACTCTCAGAGAGGTTTTCAAGAGAGGGTTATCCTACCGGCTCGGAAACGGTAGACTTTATCAACTTCTGTACTGACAAATGGTGTGGTGAGGTGGCCTTGCAATCCCGTTTCCCTGAGTTGTTTAGCAGAGTGGATAGGAAGGCGGTTAGGATCTGTGACTGTGTCAACCGCAACAGGTGGAGATGGCGGAAAATCTTAAGAGACGTAGTATAGGGGGGCAGCTGGGCAAAGAATACGTACCCCAACTTAAGGACTTTTTGGGAGGCATCATGCTAGGGATTGGGACCGAAGGCATGGTCTAGAGATGGCACGAAAATGGTGTTTTTACTCTACTTACACGGTTTTGAGCGACAGGGGATTATGGGACTTCATTGCCTTTTCATCTAGAGACTTCGTATAAACTTAAGATCTTTGTTTGGCTCACCCTTAGAAAACAACTCCTAACGGCGGATAACCTTGTCAAAAGAGACTGGACGGGGAACAATCTATGCGTGTTATGCGGTATTGAGGAGGAAACTGTAGATCATTTGTTCACGAAATGTATCTACTCACGCTTCGTGATTGGGACGGGTGCGGGGCCGTTTGGTTCGAGGACTTACGTGCTAACGTTCGAGGCGTATGGGAAAAACGGATGTTAGGTAAGGGACCTTCGGCGGGGAGCAAGATTCTAACTTACTTATCACCAAATTGGTGGGTGATCTGGGTAATTAGAAATAAAGTTATCTTCCAACGTGTAAACACCGACCTAGGGGTGTAAAACAGGCTGGGCGGCCCGCGTACACGATTTCGGGCGTGCTGTGGCCCGGCATGACTACTGTAGCTTCCGTGCCGGGCCAGCTCGGTCCGGCTCCTCGGGCTGTGCTGGGCCGCCTCTTTGGCGCCCGCCAGCACGGCCCGGCATGGCCCGTGGCGAACTTGGGCCGTTCCGGGCCGAAGAGCGAGCCCAACACGGCCCAAATAAAATAAGGCCCTAGAGAATGGAGAGTTTGTAATTGTAACCTTATAGACTAATATAGCCTATAGGCCTGGCTCTTGCCAGCCAGGCCTATATAAACCTTTCCCAAGGGTGGCAGACCCCTGGGCCTTGGATCCTTGGCCTTAGAAAAAAGCTCAACCCAACGGCTCCGAATTAACTATATTTGAATTATAAAAAAAAAATTTAAAAATAGTTTAAATGACTAGAATACCCTCACTAACATTCAAATTTTTGACTGTTGAGAGGATATTTTGGTAAAAAAAAATTAAAATATTTTTATATTTTTTTTTAAAAAAAAATGTTTATAAATACTTCTACAAATCTTCAAATTCATCGCAACAACCAATTTTTCATTCATTTTCTTCAACAAACACTAATTCTTTCTTCTTTCAAACTTCCTATATAAATTTTCTTTCTCTCAAATTTACTTTACAATTTTTTTAAATTTTTTCAACAATTTTTTTTTTACAAAATCTCTCTACAATCTCACCATACAAAATATCAATTTCAAAACAAAATTTATTTTTTTACGGTTTAATTTTCTAATTTTTTTTCAAATATTTTTTATTTAATTATTTTTAGTCTTTTTATGTTTATTTTTTATAACAATGTCAGGTGAATTTTCTCATAATAATTTTTCTTATACCGATTATACTCCTGAATACTATATTAGTAATCAAACAAAAACTGCAGCAGGTGGCTCTACACAAGGTGGTGACAGCTCGCAAGCGCAACAAAATTTATATGCAAGTTCTAAAAAAAGCGTCTAAAGGAAGAACAAGCGAAGTATGAAAATATTTCGATATTAAAGAAATTGAAGGACAAAGTTTGCGAGCTGTTTATATAGTATGTGAAGCTCATTATTCTTGTGATATTTCTGGTGGCACGGGTCATCTTAATCGACATATGCATAAACATCTTGCAAAAGAAGGTAAAGAAACAAAACAATCACAACTTGCTTTTACTTCTAGTGGAGTTAATACATTCCAATATTCTTATGAATGCAATAGAAGAAAACTTTCTTTATATATTGTGGGAGCAGAGCAACCATATACATTCGCCGAATGTCCATATTTTGAATATTATATGAAAACAGATTTAAATTTCGCATATAAAAAAACTTCTCAAAAGACTCAGTAAAAGCATTTCTTGAATATAGACAAAATATAATTAATATTTTAAAAAATTTGAATTCAAAATTTTCACTTACTTCTGATATTTGGACATCTCGAAATGACCATAGTTTTTTATATGTTACTGCACATTGGATTGATTCTACCTGGATATTACAAAAACGAATTATTAGTTTTCAAGAACTTGAGTTTCCACACACTGGTACTCATATTGCTCAAGCGATTAAAAATATTTTACAAATTTAATTTTAATTTTACCTATGAGTTGTCATTTTGCTGAATATAGAAATTCTCCTGTTTTATCTCAAATTATTTTTTTCATGGAATCCAAATTTAAAGAATATTGGAAAGAAATTCCTATTGTACCTCTTTTGGTCTGTGTAATGGATCCTATAATTAAATTAAATGAAGTAGAAATTGCTCTTACAAAATATAATGAATTTTTGAAAATTAATTCAACAAATTATTCAAGTGAGAAAAATATTTTTCAAATAGTATATAATTCTCTATATATCAAATATATAGTATTTATGCAGCTACTTCAGGTAGTAAGCGACCATATTCTTCACAATTACAAAGCAGTAATACTAATAGTGGTAAAACTAATAAAAATATACTTTTATCTTTGGTGAGGAAACAAAAACAAACTGATTTTAACAATGCATCTTCTTTTAACGAACTTCAGTTTTACTTGCAAACTGATTTTTCAAATATTTTCAACGAAAATGAATTAGATAAGATATTTTAGCCTGATGGAAAACACATGAAATTACATATCATGTGCTTTCTGCCATGGCGCGTGATTTACTAACTGTGCAGGTTTCAACGGTGGCATCGGAGTTTGCTTTTAGTGCAGGTGGAAGAATACTGAATGATTACAGAACTCGGCTTAAGGAGGGTGTGGTCGAGATTTTAGTTTGCTTAAAAGATTGGCGAGCTGCAGAATTAATAATGCAAGATAAGGAGGTCATGAGTCTACATCTTCAGATGAAACAGAATCAACTGCCTAAAAATAATCTAGCACCTGTGGCAAGCTAGAGTGCAACTTTTCCGACTCCTCATTACCGGTTATTACTCATTGTGCCTCACTTTTTTTATTTGGTACATCTCTTTATTAGGTGCCTCTTTTTTAAAAAAAAACAAAAAATAATGTAATGAAGAGAAAATAATGTTGATTTTTTTTTCTATTGTTTACTAGTTGGCTTTATAAATCATACTATTTTATTCAAATATATTTTTAATTTTTTACATTTTTTTTTACTTTTCTTCAATGTAATTATGTAATATGATTAATTCGAAATTTATGTATTTTTTATAATTATTATTTGTTTAGAATAT
This sequence comes from Tillandsia leiboldiana, assembly GCA_029204045.2. Classification (NCBI taxonomy): domain Eukaryota; kingdom Viridiplantae; phylum Streptophyta; class Magnoliopsida; order Poales; family Bromeliaceae; genus Tillandsia; species Tillandsia leiboldiana. The sequence goes on from CM055077.1 coordinate 23,605,888, forward strand.
TAATTTCTCTTTAAATAGTAAAAATTATGAAAAAAATGTAATATTAATTTTATATTAAAGTTGGTTATTGGTCAAAAAAATATAAGTTAAAAAATTAATATAAAAAATTTATATAATTAAAAAATTAAAATTATTTATCCCTAAAGTTTAAATTTTATATAATATTAAAAATTAATAATATTAACAAGTTAAATTTATTGTTGGTATTTTAGTTTTTTTTAATTTATAAAATTTTTAAAATAGTTTTAAGGAGTTGGATATAATTGTGTAAAGTAAAAATTATGAATCAAAAATTATAATTTAAAAACCAGTTGTTTTTATTTTTTAAAAATACACTTTTTTAGAAAAACAAAATACAAAAAAATACATAAAAACAAATGGAGAAAAAAATTGGGCTAACACGAAGCCTGGTTCGGCCCGCCCATACTGGGCGGTCCTTTGAAAAAACGGTCAAAGTCCGGCCCAGCACAGCCCAGATTTGTAGCCGGGCCGGGCCGAATCATGATCCGAATCGGCCCGATTAATGTAGGCCATGCCAGCCCGGTACGGGCCATATTACATCTCTAAACCGACCTACATTTGCCGTTAACTGGGTTAGGAGAGAGGTGAAGCACTGGGAGGAGCTAGGAGAAGCTCAATAGTTGGAAGGAGTTGTTGTTAGATAGTATTTTTTTTTTTTCTTTTATTTTTGTTTTCGAGGATTCTGTTGTATCACTTTTGTAGAGTAATTCAATTTTTTTTTTGAATGAAACCGGCAGCGTAGTATCTTTTTTTTCAACAAAAAAAAACAAAAAACGAAAAACAAAAAACATATGCAATACCAACTTCATCTTTTTCCTAGGAGGAGCTGTGACTCTTGGGAATCCACCAAACAAATCTTAATAGCTAGGAATGCAATGGAATATGAAGAGATTGGTTTAGACACAATTGTTTTAGAAGCGAAATGTTAATACTCGGAAGCCTACTTCAACCAAAAATTCACCTAAACCACAGTGAGCAAATAGAAGCTTTACCTTCTCTTAAATCTATAAACCAGCATCTGAGCTAGAGAACAAAAAAAAAAAAAAAAAAAAAAAAAAAAAAAAAAAAGGAAAGCTCGCATACCATTGCTAGCGCGCGCCTCAGTGCGGTCGACGACCCACTCGGCGGCCTCACGGAGCTTCCGCTCAGCGGGGCTCTCGGCCTGCCCGATCGGCGTCGACGCCAAGAACTCCATGAACGGCTGCGAAGACGACGACGACGAAGAAGAAGAAGAAGAGATCGGATCAGTGGCGACGCCGATGGCCCTCTCGATCTCCGCAATTGAGGGCTTCTGCTGCTGCTGCTGCTGCTGCTTCTGCTTCCGCTTCTTGGGTAGATTGAGAGGAGGAGGTCGCAAAGAGTGGGGGGAGGAAGAAGAGGAGGCAATTGTGGTGGGTTTGGAGTGGGGGTTGGGAGGGATAGGGAGCGGAGAAGCTGCTGCTTTTACTGCAACTGCAGAAGCCATTTCTGCTGCACCCAGAAAGTTGGGGGGAATTCCTTCTCAGAGTAAGCGGCTGGCGCGGACGAACGGCTTTAATATGCTCTCATTGGATAAGGAGATTTTGGGTTTTTTTTTTTGTTTTTTTCAGATAAAAAAATAACAAGCTAACCACTTTATTTATTTATTTATAATAAAAATAATAAAAATTAACTAACAAATAAGAATAAGATATCATAATATTCAAAAAAAATAAAAAAAAAATAAAAAAAAAAGAAAATTGCTATCACTATGGTTGAATTGGGGAATACTCTTAGTTTGATTAGGGTGTTAACAAAGCGAACAAGAGTGAGTTGGCTCGTTAAAATATTAAATTTTTTTAAAAAATTAATAATCTTATTAAATTTTAAAATATATAAATTTTTAAAAAATAATCTTATTAAATTTTAAAATATAATTTTTTTTTTAAAAAAATAATCTTATTAAATTTTAAAATTTTAAAAATAGTCTTTCATAAATCTTTTTTATAAATATAATTTTAAGAATGCGTGAATTATTCACCGCTTTTAAAGTAGTTCATAAAATATGAATGGATGAATCACTCACTGCATTTAAAAAATTATCCCGTATTTAAAAATAGTAAATCATTCACCGCTATTAAATAGAATTATTATTTATAAAAAATATAGTTAGAATAAAAAAATATTATAATCAACTTATCTCAATATATATTATAATGAAATGCGATATTACTTACGAAAATTTAAAAAAAAAAAAAAAAATTTCTACCTTACTTGTTTACCGCGCGCAATCTTAATCGCAGTATATATCATAACACGTAATATAAAATATGATATTATATACAAAACAAATATTGCATTTTCTCGGTGCATATAATTTTTTCGTAATCCAAACAGCGTAATGCAATGCAAACAACTTAACTCAATCTCTCAGTAATCCTAAATAAATTTCAAACGAAATTCAAAATACTTCTTTAAAAGAATTTTTTTTTATATTTAGCCCCTTAAAAAAATTTATTTGGGGAAGTTGAATACGGTGAATCCGTATTCAACTTAATATCTCAGCCCGTCAACGTGACGCTTGCATGACGCACACATGATATCTATAGGACTATTTTTATAATTTAAAATTTTATAAAATTATTTTTAAAAATAAAAAATTTTAAAAATTCATATTAAAAAAAAAAAAACCCTAAAATCTATCTGTGCCGAAATAATGACTTTTGAGCTAAAAATCATTTTTTTTCCAACTAAGCCAAACACCCCCAATTTCTTTGCCCAAATAACCAGATGATTCGATGAGCCGCGAATCGCCCAACCTGCTCATCAGCGCCGTCCACTTATGCTCGTATTCCACGAACTCGATAACAGTCTACCCACCACCACCAAAGCACGAAAAAAGGGAGAAAACTGGAAAAGCGAAAGTGATGCCGGCAATCTCAGCAGTTCTCTCGCGCCTCCCTTTCTCCTTCCCCTCGCTGGCCGGAAGAAACCCTAAACCAAGAACGATGCCGTCTGCCCGCCGCCCCCTCGCCTCCTCCTCCGCCGCCGGCAGCGATGACGGGTCCCAGCCTAAGCCCTGGCTGTTCGTCGGCCTCGGCAACCCCGGCAAGTTGTACCACAGCACCCGCCACAACGTAAAATCATTTTTTTTTTTTCTCTTACTGCTTTTCTTGACCTCCACCTCTTGAATAATCTCGTATCGAATAATTAAGGTAAAAATGTGTAAAACTCACCTGAAGTATAAACTATTGTTATGACAAAAGCGGAAAAGATCTAGTTCGTTGGGCACGAAAATATCAAAAGATAATCGAGAAAGAGAAAAGAAAAATAAAGCGCATAATATTTACGTGGTTCGGCCACTGGCCTACGTCCACGGGCGAAGACGGAGCGGAGACTTCCATTATAATCAAAGTGGTGTACAAAATATGGCTCTTTCACAAAACCCTAATTTCAAAATACATCCATACTCCTTCTCATCCGCCGCACTAAATCAATGAAATAATGGTATATTTATAATAGTGGCTAAATCCTAATACAACTAGGAATGGGAATTCACTAAGATTAGGAATAATCTTAATAAGATTAGGCATAATCTAAACTTATCTTAATTGGATAAGCAAAACAGAATAGGGCTAGAAACCTTCCAATTTTAGAATTCGAAACATATCTAACAACTATTTTGATTCGACTATCTAACTTTTTTTTATATTTTAATTGGTTCGATTTGAGTCGGTCAACGATAGAATTTGTAATTACGAGAATTATATAAAGTATACTAACTAAATATGTAAAATAAGTAATATATTTAAATTTTAAAGGTAAAGTATCGTTGAATAACTCACATCAAACAAATTGAAAGGTTGTGTTAGGTAAAAATGTTTGAACTTTTTTAATATTTTAATTTGTTCGATTTGAGTCGGTCAACGATAGAATTTGTAGTTACGGGAATTACATGAAGTATACTACCTAAATTTGTAAAATAAACGACACATTCAAATTTTAAAGTTAAAGTGCAGTTGACTGACTCACATCAAACAAATTGAAAGGTTGTGTAAAGTAAAAATGTATTCTCACCTGAACTATAAATCATTTTGATTTGACTACCAAACTTTTTAATATTTTAATTTTAGCATATAATCTTTTGTTTTGTTCGATTTGAGCAGGTCAACGATAGACTTCAAAATTTAAACTAATTATTTACTTTAATGAATTTGTAGTTGCGAGAATTGCACGAAGTATACTAACTAAACCTGTAAGGATAAACGACACATTCAAATTTTAAAGTTAAAAGTGCTGTTGATTGACTCACATCAAACAAATTGAAAGGTTGTGTAAGGTAAAAATGTATTCTCACCTGAGCTATAAATCATTTTAATTCGACTACCAAACTTTTTAATATCTTAATTTTAGCATATAATCTTTTAGTTTGTTTGATTTGAGTCGATCAACGATAGACTTCAAAATTTAAGCTAATTATTTACTTTAATGAATTTGTAGTTGCGAGAATTGCGTGAATTATATCAACTAAAACTGTAAAGATAAGCGGCACATTCAAATTTGAAAGTTAAAGTGCTGCTGACAAACTCACATCAAACAAATTGAAAGGTTGTGTAAGGTAAAAATGTATAAAACTCACCTAAACTATAAACCATTTTAATTCAATTACCTAGCTTTTTAATATTTTTGTATATAATCTTTTAATTTGTTTGATTTGAGTCAGTCAACGATGACTTCAAAATTTAAGCTAATTATTTACTTTAATGAATTTATAGTTACGAGAATTGTATGAAGTATATTAACTAAACCTGTAAAGATAAGCGATACACTCAAATTTTAAAATTTAAGTGCTGTTGACCGACTCACATCAAATAAATTGAAAGATTGTGTAATAAAATCAAAATCTTGAAAGTTTGGATAGGCAATTCAAAATGGTTCATAGTTCAGGTAAATTTTGTACGCTTTTACCAATAATTAATAAAAGAGTAAATAATTAATATATATCAGTGGGCCTAAACTTAATAGTCTTAAGCTTTAAAGTTGGATGAGTTTCATTAGATATGCGACATCATGAAGCTAGAGCTTCCTGACATTCTTCATCCTCTTTTCAATTCTTGTTGTGTTAAAGTGAATTTGGCTTAAAAGTTGATGCAGTAACCTAGGAAAAGTTGTGAATTAGTTGTGAATTTGCATGCGAATTAGTGCTTTTTCGCTCGACTGTAGTAATGTGATAAACAGAATTGTGGGTAGATGGAAGGGAAGTGGGTTTTAGCTATAGTTTGTGAAGTTTGGAGAGGGAAAGAGAGGGATTTACAGCAAGATTGGTGTATGGAAGCACTTTCCCTAATGTTGAGAGGGAAGTGCGTATTAGGTACGCTGTGAATTTGGTTAGAGCACAAGCTCAAGTGCGACCGAGAGAGAGAGAGAGAGAGAGAGAGAGAGAGAGAGGGAGGGATAATAGCTAGTCTGTGAATTTGATAAGAGTGAGAGAGAGAGATATTAGCTAGTCTGTGAATCAAGGTTCGAAGTGCCGTGGCACGGGGGCGTGCCGCTCGCCGCCTGGCACGGTACGGTACCGACACGCTTGCGTGCCGATGGATACTCATGATCTCCCAGTGGCACGCTCTGGCACGGTTTTTTTTTGTTTTTTTTGTTCCCAATAAGCTCTTATAATATTGTTTTGAACTGTTTAGTCAAAAAATTATGAATATTGGCTATATATAGCTTACTACACTCACCAATTAACATACTGATAATTTGCGAGCTCTCAGTTTGATGCCGGTGGCGGGTCTAGATCTGGCTCTGCGCCATCAGGTTTATCTCGAAGTGGTTCTGTTGGCCGCATGTTCGACAGATTAAAGAAAATACCAAAACAAAAAAGTGAAAAAGGTCCAAATATTATAGATATAGACCCAATGGCATTTCCTGGTCCAGATGCTCAACAACAGCGCATAGATACAATGCTCAAAAAAGATAAAAAAGGCAGAATTGGTCGAGCAATAGCAAAGTTTTTTCACTTTAGTCATATTCCTTCCTATGTAGCAAACAGTCCATATTATAGATCAATGATCACTGCCGTACAAAAGGAGGGTCCAGGAGTTGAACCTCCAACACCGTATGAGATCGCCGGCAAATATCTTGATGCGGAGGTCAATGATATCCATGCATGGATAAAAAACTTCAAACAACAGTGGGAGATGTATGGTGTTACCTTAATGTGTGATAGTTGGACATCACATACACATTTGAGCATCATAAATTTTTTATTTTATTGCAATGGCAAGGTGGTCTTCCACAAGTCAGTTGATGCGACCGGTCGATTTGAAGATGTTGATTATATATATGCATTATTGGAGCAAGTTCTTGGTGAGATTGGTGAGAAAAATGTGGTACAGGTAGTGTCAGACAATGGTTCAAACTACAAGAAAGCTGGCAAACTACTGATGCAAAGGCATCCACACATATTTTGGACTCCTTGTGCGGCACATTGTATCTACCTAATGATGTCTGACTTTGGTACGATAAATCGGGTAAAAAAGATTATAGATACTGCACAACGTGTATCTAAGTATTTGTATAATCATAATTGGGTCAATGCTTTAATGTCCAAATTCATTGGAGGAGAGATCTTACGTCCTGGTATCACACGATTTGCCACAAATTTTATCACTCTAAACAGTTTCCCTAAAAATAAAAATGGTTTAAAGTCTATGTTTGCATCAAATGAATGGCAAACATCTCGTTATGCCTCCAAGCCTGATGGAAAGAGTATTGAGCAAATAATTCAGTCCACCAAATTTTGGGATTATGTGAAAGAGATTGTTGATATTGTGGAGCCTTTATACGTGGTCCTTCGATTGGTGGATCAGAAAAAAATATCTCAAATGGGACACATCTATCATAAACTGAGGATGGCTAAAGAGACTATCAAGAAAGTCAATCAATTGCGATGTCAATCTTCTCTAAAAATTATCGACAAACGTTGGGAAGTTCAGATGGGTCGGGATCTGCACCTAGCAGGAAAGTACTGTAAATGCTTTGCTGATCCACCGTATTGTAGCCACCACTCAGCTGTCCAATTAAAAATTAAAATTATATCAAAATAAGTTTATCGTTAGATATAAAATATGTAATTATTTAGTTACTTACTGGGATCGGTGTTGTGTCTCCCGTTAATTGCACCCGCATCGCCAAAAGTTCCAGTGGATTTACGAAATATTTTTCCCTATATTATGATATTATAATATATTATAATAATGGAGAATTAGCATATTAACATATAATAAATTAATAATATATTAAAAAAACTATTGTACCTCATTTATGGCAAAAGCGGCATGCATTGGATCCATTTCCAATCTATTGATGACATTTCGTAATGTCTTTAATAATTCATCATCATATCCAAGATTATAACGATGGTGGTACGACGGATTAAGATAATAACCTATCATTAAAAAAAAAATAACTCCATCAACAATGCAAGAATACAATTGAATAATCACTAACAAATAGTTTTATTATAATTTATACTTGCCTGCTAGGTGCAGATTCCGACCCATCTGAACTTCCCAACGTTTGTCGATAATTTTTAGATAAGATTGACATCGCAATGGATTGACTTTCTTGATAGTCTCTTTAGCCATCATCAGTTTATGATAGATGTGTCCCATTTGAGTTATTTTTTTCTGATCCACCAATCGAAGGACCACGTATAAAGGCTCCACAATATCAACAATCTCTTTCACATAATCCCAAAATTTGGTGTACTGAATTATTTGCTCAATTCCTTTTCCATCAGGCTTGGAGGCATAACGAGATGCTTGCCATTCATTTAATGGAAACATAGACTTTAAACCATTTTTATTTTTAAGGAAACTGTTTAGAGTGATAAAATTTGTGGCAAATCGTGTGATACCAGAACGTAAGATCTCTCCTCCAATGAATTTGGACATTAAAGCATTGACCCAATTATGATTATACAAATACTTAGATACACGTTGTGCAGTATCTATAATCTTTTTTATCCGATTTATCGTACCAAAGTCAGACATCATTAGGTTGATACAATGTGCCGCACAAGGAGTCCAAAATATGTGTGGATGCCTTTGCATCAGTAGTTTGCCAGCTTTCTTGTAGTTTGAACTATTGTCTGACACTACCTGTACCACATTTTTCTCACTAATCTCACCAAGAACTTGCTCCAATAATGCATATATATAATCAGCATCTTCAAATCGATCGGTCGCATTAACTGACTTGTGGAAGACCACCTTGCCATTGCAATAAAATAAAAAATTTATGATGCTCAAATGTGTATGTGATGTCCAACTATCACACATTAAGGTAACACCATACATCTCCCACTGTTGTTTGAAGTTTTTTATCCATGCATGGATATCATTGACCTCCGCATTAAGGTATTTGCCGGCGATCTCATACGGTGTTGGGGGTTCAACTCCTGGACCCTCCTTTTGTACGGCAGTGATCATTGATCTATAATATGGACTGTTTGCTACATAGGAAGGAATATGACTAAAGTGAAAAAACTTTGCTATTGCTCGACCAATTCTGTCTTTTTTATCTTTTTTGAGCATTGTATCTATGCGCTGTTGTTGAGCATCTGGACCAGGAAATGCCATTGGGTCTATATCTATAATATTTAGACATTTTCCACTTTTTTGTTTTGGTATTTTCTTTAATCTGTCGAGCATGCGGCCAACAGAACCACTTCGAGATAAACCTGATGGCGCAGAGCCAGATCTAGACCCGCCACCGGCATCAAACTGAGAAGTCGCAAATTGTGCTCTATGTCGTTGAACTTCATCTTGCTGCCATCTTTCCTGTAAAGATGCTTCCATGGCAGCTCTAGTATCAACATCAAATTCATCACCTGTATCTTCATATGGGTCAACAGATGGATACTCGGCTGCTCGTTTATCTAGTTCGTCTCGATCATCCCTCATTTTCTATTTTGCTAATTTTGTAGATTCTAACTCAATTTTCATTGCATGTCTTATTTCCTGAGGAACTTTAGTGCATTTCGATACTTCAGAAAAACCTCCCGCGATATGTTTTTTTAAGCGGGTGACACCTCCGCCCATTCCGACCATATTACAGTAATTACACTTTCAATGAAATCTGTTTCCATCAATCATTCGTCCGTGCTGCCAACCATAATCTTCTATTTTCTTAGGTGCCATTATGATCTACACAATTTTTTTACATACAAATAACTATTCTAAAATTCATTCAAAATAATAAGAAAAAGATGAGAAAATTATATATATCAATTTTAAAAATTATTTTGATTTTATCATTTTTTTTTTATTTTAAAAATTATAAAATATAAAATTAGAAAATATTATATTTTTTCTCAAAACTTTTCAAGATTTATTTATCGATCCATTTAATTTTGAACTATTTATAAATTATAAAGAAAGAGATCAATAAATGGATCCTAAAAATAGTTCAAAATTAAATAATTTAAAATTAAATAATTTATAAATAACTAATTTTAAATTTTTTTTTAAAAGAGCTTTATAATTATGAAAAATTTAAAAATTCTAAATAAAAACTTAAATTATAACAATTTTTACTTACCTTACCTAATACGTAGATCTTTGATTTTCACTTTCTGTATCTTTTCTTTAGCGATGAAAAAAGAAAAAAAAAATTACGAATTGCGTGAGAAAGAAAGGAAAGGAAAGGAAGAAAGAGAGAGAGAGGATAAAAACTGCTGCCGAGAATTATGAGGGTGAGGGGAGGGGGAGGGGGAAGGGGAAGGGGGGAGGGGGGGGAGGAAAAGGAAAAAAATATTCCTTCCCTCCCCGTTCACGGGTGGGAAGAGAAAGGAAAAAAAAAAAAAAAAAATCTAAAGGAAAAAAATAAAAAAACAAAAAATATACTGTGCACATGTGATTTTTTAAAAAAAAAACAAAAAAGTTACTGTACATTACTGTACACATGTGATTAAAAAAAAAAAAAAATCAAAAGGAAAAAAACAAAAAAAAGTACTATGCATTTGATTAAGAAAAAAAAAAAAAAAAAGAAAAAAAAAAAACCTGCCGTGCCGCTCGGCACGGCACTCGATACCCCCTGTACCGTGCCCCCATTTGAGGGGCACTTTAAACCTTGCTGTGAATTTGATTAGAGCGAAAGAGTTAATTTAACTTTTCAAGATTATCAAACCTCAGCATTTCTAGAGATGAAATTTTGTTATTATTTTGGTTGCGTCTGGATGCCCCCCCCTGTCCCTTGGAGTGCGTATTAGCTACTCTATGAATTTGGTTAGAGTGAAAGAGTTTATTGATCTTTTCAAGTGTATCAGACTTCTTCAATTCTACAGGGTACAGATGAAATTTAAACATTTTTTCGGTTGCATCTTGATGGCCCATCCCTTGGAGTTCATTAGGCAAAATTTTAGGGTGATTATGCAGGCCAAGTATTGAGAGGATTCCACCAACCTCATAAGTGCCAGTGCCTACGCCAATGCAGTTGTTGCAACCTTTCTGATCACCAAAATAGGAGCTTGACGCCTAAGGATTACCAGGTTTTGCAGCTTTGAAAAGACAGGATATATTTACTATACATCTATAATAAAGAGTCGATGGTACAGGTACCAATGATCAAAAGACAGAAGAATCAAATTCTAGTGAAGACCAACAAAAGGAGGATGTCTTTCCTATAATGCTTAGCATCACTTGGGACATATCACAGATCAATCGCAAAAGTGCATGTCAGATTGGTTAGATCAGATTAAGAGCATATTGATTTTTTGAAAAGATGGTGAAAGAAAAATATTGTTAGTGAGTTTTTGTGCTATATAACATTGTCCAACTGAAGGGGCAAAGTGTGGCAGAAAATCAACCTTCAGTGTGATCATGCTATGTGATATTTAAAATATGCAACTACATATATGGGCTAAGAAACATAATATACGGAGCGCTAGCATTTATTTATTATAAAAATTGTTTGCAAATATCTCTTTCTTTATGGAAGTTTGTGAATAGTTTTCCTTGAAATTCCCTGACAGGTTGGGTTTGAGATGATTGATGTGATAGCAGAAGCTGAAGGGATATCTTTGAGTAGCATACAGTTCAAGGCAATGCTTGGAAAAGGTACTTTCTTTTTTCATATGATTAAACCTAGTTAACTTCGTAGATAGTAAGGCCGGAACATGTTAAGAGGAGATCTGGGTACTTTTATCTTTGGTGATACAATTACAATTTAATCATTGCATGACGTTGGTAGTTTTGTAGAAATATCGTTTTCTTGATCCTATCCTCCAATGGTGTAAAAGACAGTTAGCCATCAAACGGTTATGCTATAAAACCTAATCTTTTGTCTTATTTCCTGCCACATTCTGCTCTTCATTTTCATGTCTATGTAACTTCTCTTAGAGCTATTATGCTAATTTGGACTACTCTTAATGACAAATGTGATTTTCCAGTACTAGTGCTACATAGGATATATATATGATATTACGATGTCATGACCACAACGAGTAGCTTAGAATGAACTTGTGTATTGAGGTTTTAGTTGGCACAGTGAACATTTGCTTTCCTAACTTACTGATTTTCAGTTCATCAGCTATTTAGATGTTATTTATCTCCCAGGTTATTCCACCTACATTTCTTGATGTAGTAAAGATGCAATCCTTTTCATCCATACGGAATAAATTTGTAATTTTATTGGAGTATCTTCATGCTTGTATGCTCCTTTCTTTTTTGTTCTAATATTCGAGGAACAAAATACCAGATCATCTGTCTTTCCGAATTCATTTTACCATTGATTTGTTTTGGACCAAATAGAGAACATCTATATGTATTTGCTACTTAATTCATGTGTAGATAAGAGCCATTTTTTGTTTTATTCTTTTTGTTGGATCCTGATAACGTGACTTGTTTGAGTACAGTTTTTTCAAGTTCCTCTCATTTGTGTATGTAAGGATTTGCCGACTAGCTTGGCCATTAGAAAAAAATGTCTCTTTGACTTTCTCTTGGTTTGTTAGTTAGTTCGTCTAGGTTACCTACATATATTACTTGTATTGTAATTATTGTGTCCATATATTCATGAATCTGTACATGTACATCGACACTGTTCTTTGAACGAGTCGAATGACTGATTCTTTTATCTGTAAGAATGTGTTTCGAACTTTTGTATTATATTAGTCCTTTGCCACCTGAGCCATCTTTTAAATCTAGCTTATGATAATCAATTATTTACTTAGTTAATTCGTAGGTGTAAGCTAATGTCTGCAAACAAATATGCAAGTTTGTCTTTGTTTAAATGATTATTGGTGCTCATTTTATGCCGGAATCTGCAATTCCTGTTGGTAACTTAATACAGAGCATATATATTTGAATTTAGATATATTTTAATTGGTTTATATTCAGGCCGTATTGGCGATTCACCCGTCATGCTTGCCAAACCTCAAACTTTTATGAATGCAAGTGGTGAGTCTGTAAGTAGATGCCTCTAACCCATATAAATTAAGTACAACTATCTGAAGCAACTCTTATTGTAGTCCTATTCCAGTTTTATGATGCAAATTAGGGCTTCTTCATGTAGGTCGGTTCGCTGGTTTCATATTACAAGATACCACTGAATCAAGTACTTCTGGTATATATATCATATCGTCGTTATGCAACTATTGATGTTTAGTTCTTACTATTATGTTTTGATCGGTTTTTAGTTTTGTTACTGTGCAGATGTATGATGACCTAGATTTACCTTTTGCAAAATTGCGCCTACTGCCAAAAGGTGGACACGGAGGTCATAATGGGTACTTATTTTTCTCTACTTTAATTTATTTCAGAACTGGCAATAGCGCATTTAAACTATTTACATAGCCGACTCCTTTCTAGTATGAGCAAATTTAAGTGAGAGTGTAGGTCTAGCTTTTTATCTCAGCAGCACTATATTTTGTCGCCCTTGCTTTAATCAAGGTATCACCCAGTTCGTTTCCCTTGGCGTTAAGTTTGTCTCAGGAATAATTTTTTATCCATAATCCTGATATTTGTAGCAATACTAGCTAACACTCATGCCGTCTCTTTATCCATTGAATCTCAGGAATAATTTTTCATCCATAATCCTGATAATTGTAGCGTTAGTTGCTAACACTCATGCTATCTCGTTGTCCATTGAATTTGTTCATCCTCCTTGTTGGTCAGTGAAAAAGATGAGAGTTCTTGTATTCCTAATCGATCGTCTTGTGATCATTTTCATGTTTGTATCTTGTTTAATGAACCTTACAGATAATGCTGGCATCTTCCTCGGAACTCTATGAACTTTAAATTCTGATGTTTCCTTGTGAAAACTTCAGATGCCATCTGTGCTTTAGCCAATTCCACTTTTCCACCCCATTATTCAGGTTATAATACCTTAACACCTCGAGGTCTGTGTTCTGACTGTAAACTAGGGCTTGTCATTAATTGCCTATAGAATGGACCACTTTACAGTCACAAGAATATTGCAAATGATATGAATAAGAATTCAGTTGCTTCACATCATTTATCCTCTTTATAATGAGCTACTTGGCTGTCACATGTTCAATTTTAAAGGTATTTAACTGCAAGCAACTGTAACGGCTACTTCAAGCGAATATACTTTGGTTTGAAAGATTTGAAAGATTTGAGGCTTAGAATGAAAACTGGAATGATTCATTCCTATTATTAGTGTTTGGTTTGAGGGATTGACATTTCAATTCCCATTTCGGGGGGAATCGAATCCCCTCAAAATGATTCTCACCGCAGAAGTGGGAATCAACTTTGATTCTAGAAGAGATTGAGAAAAGAACTCTTTTTTTTCACTAACAACTATTTGAATTCAAATATTAATGTATATTCAATTAGAGAATAAATTATAATTTTAAATTTGAATTTGATCATGAATTTGGATGGTATATTTAAAATTTTAATTAAAATTAAAAAAAATTTAAGTTAAATTTGAAAATGATTCCGATTCTGAATCCTCTTATGAACCAAACAAATTAAGAGTCTTCTTCATCATTCCGTTCTCGTTTCCAATCCATTTCCATTTCTATTCCGATTTCGATTCCTATTTTGAATCAAACGTGCCCTTACATTCTGAACCACATGGTTTTAAATTGAATATGAGCTATACTAAATGATCGTATAAAATTTTTCCTTTCAATTTTCTCTTGTTCATCCTTCAAAGTGACAATCGGCAGCTCTTGATTAGTCAATATTCCTAGTTAAATCCCACAGATTTATTTATAGACAGCTCTCTTACTTGATCTAATCAGCTTTAGAATAGACAGTAAGGTGTAAATGAAAATGAATGCTTCCAGCTTTACTTCCCTATTTACTTCATCTTTTCTACTCTGCTTTACTTGTTCATTCTATTTTCGCCTTCTCTTTGCTTTAGTTTTTTGCTATCATTAAACTGAGAATGAGAAGCTGCGTAGACAATATTTTTGGTTTAGATCATGTGACACCTCAGTAGCCCCAATAGTCCCACATCGGATGGGAATGAAATTGTGATCGAATATATAAGAGAGTATGGACACTAAGTAATAATAACTGGGATTAAGCATTTTGGGCCGGTTGTTTGGGCCTAACGAGTTATTATTGCTAGTGGCCCGGATCGTTACAGATCAGTAGTACTAGCTGTTCCTATCCCTTGTTTAATTAGCTTTTATTATGAGAATATATTAGGAATGAGAGCTTCCCATTTTTCTTAGACCTTTTTAATTTATATGTAGGATGCGAAGCGTGATCAGCCACTTGAAAGGAAGCCGTGATTTTCCACGTCTGAGAATAGGTAATAAATTTCTTAATTTTACCTCACCGTAGTTTCTTCTTTTGGTGATTATTAACGTATTATCCTGTGAATATTTGCAAAGGCATTGGGCGGCCGCCAGGAAAGATGGATTCAGCCAACTTTGTTCTTCGACCCTTCAACAAGAAAGAGCGCGAAGAGGTTTTACCCCAATCTGCTTAATGCCTAAACATTTGGGTGGTGATGTGGTGATATTAACATAGTGGTCGGAAGTATTGAACCTGGTCCAGTCTACCATATGGACATTGACCAAGTTTGATGTGCCCACTGTTAATTAGTAATTCGAGCTGTATTATTAGCAAGATAAGGATTGTCGTGCGCCTGTAAACTCATGCGAATCATTCCGACGTATAAAAATAGAACTTTTCTGACGTTTTTGTTTGTCCTTCTTTTGGATGCAGCTGGACTTTACCTTTCATAGGGGATTGGAAGCAGTAAGGATTCTAGTACTCGAGGGATTCAACAAGAGTGCGACATTCGTAAACACTCGGCAGTCGTCAGAACTGCTGAACAAGTGAAGCTGATCATCTCGATTCGCCAATGATCTCAACATGGAAACCGAGATGAGTTATTTTATTTGCTGCGTCTTCAAGTCCAGCGGCCTTAAAAATATGAGGCCTTTTCGTCGGCAAGGGAGCCTCAACAAGCGCAGCAATTCGCAATACCATCATGAGCTATTTGTTTTCGTAATTGATTAACTTGTAAATTGCATCTTTGAGCCAAGCTAAATTTTGATCCTTGAACATTTTAAGTTAGGGATCTAAACTTTTAAAAAGTGTTGGAGCAAATGTTATGGTCTGTATTGGGTGTACTCAATCCATCTGTGCATCACTGGTTCATTTATATTTCTATCTCATCTTATATTTTAATCTATACCATTCATTGTATTGCAGCTTTCTTTTTTTTTTGCGCTTGGAAGTTAAATATTGAATTGATGCAACTGGGATTGCTAAGCACTAACACAAGTTTAAATGCCCAATTTCCAAATTTAAAAAGTTTGGCTCCTTGATATATTTATATTTTAAGAAGTCGGCTTGTGTTCAAGAGACAAACGAGCACACGACCCGTGTTCGGCTCGCTGATGGCCCGTGTGCGACACGAGTAGGGGTGGCAATTCAGCTCGCTGTTCGCGAGCCAGCTCGTATTCAGCTCGAAATGAGCTCGAGATCGAATCGCTCGTTTAGTAAATGAGCCGAATTTTTCAGCTTGTTTAATAAACGAGCCGAACACGAGTTGGGATCAGCTCGCTCGTGTTTGGCTCGATAACGGCTCGAATATATATATATATATATATATATATATTACTATTTAGATTTTAAGTTATTAATTTTTTATAAATTTTATTTTTTTATTTTTTTTAAAATTTTATATCTAATAATAGAAATGAAAATTAAACTTGTTGTTCGAGCCAGCTCGTGTTCGAACACGAGCCAAGCCAGCTCGTGTTAACACGAGCCGACCCCGACCCTAGCCTCTAGACACGACCCCGACCCTAGCCTCTAGACACGAGGTTCATCAATCACAATTTCATCGCATTATATATATTATTAGTAGATTAGTAGATGGATTAATAATAAACTCGTGAATCTTGATCCCACCACTACAGCCCCAAAACATTCTTTCGTACGCGCCCCCACTCACATCCCCCTCCAATTTCCCCTCCTACTCCTCCTCCTCCGCCGCCGCCTCCATGGCCTCCGCCGCCTCCTCCTCTCTCTCCTCCCTCAATTCCCATCGCCCCCTCTCCCTCAAACCCTCCTCCTCCTCCTCTTATGCCCCCACTCCTCTCCCAAGAGTAGGAGCGCGAACCACACGCCGACGCATCTCCATCGTCGTCGCTTCGTCCTCGTCGTCGTCCTCCTCCTCCTCTTCGCCGGCCGTTTCGAAGAACCGCCGCCCGGCCGACGAGAACATCCGCGAGGAGGCCGCCCGCCGCCGAGCCGCCGAGGAAGGCCTGAACGGCGGCGACTGCCAGAACTTCTCCGCCTGGTACGTCCCCTTCGGCGCCTCGGCCGGCGGCGGCGGCGATGACGATTCGGAGCGGTACTCCCTGGACGAGATCGTGTACCGTAGCCGCTCCGGCGGGCTCCTGGACGTGCGGCACGACATGTGCGCCCTCGGACGCTTCCCGGGGTCCTACTGGCGCGAGCTCTTCGACTCGCGCGTGGGGCGCACCACGTGGCCGTACGGGTCGGGCGTGTGGTCGAAGAAGGAGTGGGTCCTCCCCGGGATCGACGACGAGCACATCGTGTCGCTCTTCGAGGGCAACTCCAACCTCTTCTGGGCCGAGCGGCTCGGGCGCGACCACCTGGGCGGCATGCCGGACCTCTGGGTGAAGCACTGCGGGATCTCCCACACCGGCTCGTTCAAGGACCTCGGCATGACCGTCCTCGTTAGCCAGGTCAACCGCCTGCGCCGAGCCCCGCTCTCCCGCCCCATCGCCGGCGTCGGCTGCGCGTCCACCGGCGACACCTCGGCCGCCGTCTCGGCCTACTGCGCCGCCGCCGGCATCCCCGCCATCGTCTTCCTCCCCGCCGACCGGATCTCCCTCGCGCAGCTCGTGCAGCCGATCTCGAACGGCGCCACCGTGCTCTCCCTCGACACCGACTTCGACGGCTGCATGCGGCTCATCCGCGAGGTCACCGCCGAGCTGCCCATCTACCTCGCCAACTCCCTCAACTCGCTCCGCCTCGAGGGGCAGAAGACGGCCGCCATCGAGATCCTGCAGCAGTTCGACTGGGAGGTCCCCGACTGGGTCATCGTCCCCGGCGGCAACCTCGGCAACATCTACGCCTTCTACAAGGGCTTCGAGATGTGCCGCGCCCTCGGCCTCGTCGACCGCCTGCCCCGCCTCGTCTGCGCGCAGGCTGCCAACGCCAACCCCCTCTACCGCTACTACAAGTCCGGCTGGGCCGACTTCCAGCCGCTCACCGCCGCCCCCACCTTCGCCTCCGCCATCCAGATCGGCGACCCCGTCTCCGTCGACCGCGCCGTCTTCGCCCTGCGCGCCACCAGCGGCATCGTCGAGGAGGCCACCGAGGAGGAGCTCATGAACGCCATGTCCCTCGCCGACCGCACCGGCATGTTCGCCTGTCCCCACACCGGGGTCGCCCTCGCCGCCTTGTTCAAGCTCCGCGACCAGCGGGTCATCGGGGTCAACGACCGCACCGTCGTCGTCAGCACCGCCCACGGGCTCAAGTTCACGCAGTCCAAGATCGACTACCACGCCAATTCCATCCCCGACATGGCCTGCAGGTTTGCCAACCCCCCCGTCAGCGTCAAGGCCTCCTTCGGGGCCGTCATGGACGTCCTCCGGACAAAGCTCCACGACAAGCTGTAAGTTTCATCATCCCATTTAGCATTAGCACTAGCATTACCATTACCATTACCATTACCATTTGGTATCAATCTCCTTAGTTATCACAGCATTTGGGGAGAGAGAGAGAGAAAGAGAGAGAGAGAGAGAGAGAGAGAGAGAGAGAGAGAGAGAGAGAGAGAGAGAGAGAGAGAGATGAAGCAAGTGAACATCTTTATCTTATTCGAATATGGGGAGATAAGATCATCCCTACTTCTTTTGTAGTTCGCTTGGCACCGTGGAATTTCATCTTTTTGTTTGTTTGTTTGTTTGTTTGTTATTTTGGGTGATTGCTTGTAGGTTTTAGCTGCGAAGAGTGGTTTCTTGTGCTTCTTGCAACAATTTTTACGTTGTGATCTTATACTGGTTCGTGGACAAATGTTTAATTATGACTTTGGTGATATGCATTGCTATGTCTTTCTTATTGATGGTGATTGTTTGAGTATTTATATTTATCGCTATTTGTTTCTTACACTCCGTTTGGATGGAGAGAAACAGAGAATGCGAATCAATTAGATGATCATGCATGAAGATACGGATGTTTGCTATCTCACAAACATTATGCTTGCATTGTCGCTTGACAATGTTTAAACTTTAAATGATGCAAACTAGAGTTCTGGCCGACCTTTATATAACCTGTAATGTCGCTTAACTTTGAGTGAGAGATTTAATTTGACTTTAGTTGATTTGAATGTTATTTGGTCTAATTTTGGTTGGATTTGTACCTCTCTATTTTTTGGGGAACTTTTGTGTTATTTTATTATATCTTATGTGATCTCTAAATTGTCGACGGAAGGAAGTAAATCCGGCCAAATATGATTCTATAAAGATGTGAATATTTGATATAAGTTTATTTAAATCTGTCCTGGTCCTGTTTAGACCTACTATGGTTGTATCTAAATTTTCTTATGTCTTTCTCCATATTTGATATGGTTAAATAGCATGTTTGCGTACTAATCTTAAACTGCCTTGTTTGAAAGCTGCTTTTTAAAGGTTGTAAAACAACTATTAGAGAACGGTAAAACTTGATGAAATTCTGCATGTATCTTGTCTGCAAGCAGGCTTATGAAATGAATGAGTAGTTTCAAGTATCATGTCTTAAATACAAGAAAAGAACAATTTGTGGCCACATTTAAAATAATATTTTTTATTTGTCATTATCCAAGTGTTTCCTAAAAATATGAACTGAGCTAGAGCGCCAATGCCAGTTGAGACTCGAGAAGACTCCATGGAAGAAAAAATAAATTATT
The DNA here is from genome assembly GCA_029204045.2 of Tillandsia leiboldiana. Lineage (NCBI taxonomy): Eukaryota > Viridiplantae > Streptophyta > Magnoliopsida > Poales > Bromeliaceae > Tillandsia > Tillandsia leiboldiana. The sequence goes on from CM055077.1 coordinate 23,625,277, forward strand.
TCAACTTGCTACGTATTTAGATTAATCATGTAGTTATTGATTTGGAACTCATAAATAAAGAAAGTCTAAACGTAAGGACTTAACCATGAGTTTTATCAGCCTGCTCTTGGACAAATTTTCATGTTTACATTTGCTGTTACAGCTTATCCAAACAGGATTGATCCTCTAATAAGTTGTTTTAAAATGAAGGAGAAATTATGCTTGATGTTGAGATTTATTCAGCTTGATGGCATAAATAAGATTAAATTTGGTGGAACGAATATTGGAAATCGTATGTATCTTGTCTAGATTTGTTGTCGAGGAGTTTCTTCTTTTTCAAAGAATGGAATGAACTATACTAGCACGTCCTTGTTTTTATTAATGGAGAACAAAAAATCACTCTATCTGCCTACTTTATGAAGGAAGGTCAGGTGTCGATAGGCATAGAAAGCGAAAGTTTTGATTGTAATATGCACTGTAGAGTATCAAACCACCTCGTGAAACAAGTGCTTATCGAGCGCTGTGTTTGTGTATTATACTTTCCAGGAGTCTTGGGCATAGTGCAATGTAGGCCGAAATGAGCATTACACATCAAGATATTTATGTTCTGATGGCTGGCTAGCCTACATTTACACTTTATGCAGCAACTATACCCTTTTCATGATAAGGTATGATCTTTGGTGATAGCATGGTATAATATTATCACCCAGGCTCCCTCCTCTTTTACTTTCATAGTGAATTTCGTTAAATGATGAGTTTTTTAGAATTCATGAACATTTTGATAAATTTTTTTTGAAGTAAGACCAATCAGGAAGAGTGTATCTGCAACTATACCCTTATTAAGATAAGGTTTGACCTTTGGTGATAGCCTGGTATAATATTATCGCTCAGGCTCCTTTCTTTTTCACTTTCATGTTGAGTTTCGTTAAATGATGAGTTTTTTTTGGATTCATGGACACTTTGATAAATTTCCTTTTAAGCAAGACCAATTAGGAACAGTGTATTTTCATAGTGGTTCATAGTGATTAGATCAATCATCTAGATACTTTTCGAATTGCTAACAAATGAAAGTGAAGTGAGGGACTTCCCGTGAATTTTGTAAGTTCACTTGGTGACTAGGATCTTTACCTTATGTTTGTTGCTTATGCAATCTCGATCGACCTCAAATTTTTTTTTTTAAAAAAAAAAAATTAGAATGATGCTTGACGTTTGGTGCATTCATCTTGATGGCATGAGGAATACCCTAATTTAGAAAAATTGCATTAATCTTGCCTACATTTGATATTCCTTTTGCAACTTGAAAAGGAACTATACTGGATATTTCAGTGTTTGTGTGTGTCCACATGCACATACATATCTATGTATTAATGTTATAAAATATCAAGGATTTAAGTGCCGTGGCACAGGGTCATACCGAAAACTTGCTTGTACCGTACGACATGGTGTGTGCCAGGCTGTGCCGATGAGTGCTGGTCACAAAAAATACATTTGTGCCGACACATAATGGCATGAAATATTTATTTTCTTTAGCAACAAAATTTTCTAATAGCTTATTATATATTTTTATCAAATATTTTAAATATTATTGAGAAAATTATTTAGTAATTTAAAGAAAAAAGGATTTTGAGTTGTGCCATCGGCACGGGAGTTGTATCGTGCCGGTATCTTGTTGGCGCGATATGGCAGAGTGGATACTTAAATCGTTTCAAAATACTATAGATATCTTTGTATCTTAAGAAGTAAGAGTTAGGTGCCTACACATATAAAAAGCAAGTGCTTAGGTGCCAAATACTTCTAAGAATGGGGAAGAAGTAAGAATTAGACTTCTATACATATGCCAAATATTTCTTGAACACACTGTTAGTGTATATAACTATCTAGGTGCCATGGGTATGGTACTCTGCTATCGAAATGAGCAGTAAATATCATGATATATTTGTATCTTAAGAAGTACGAGTTAGACTTCTATACATATGGAAAGCAAGTTCTTAGGTGCCAGGAAGAACAGGTTTAGGTGCTGCTATGCACAAGTACTTCCTGAACACCCTGTTAGTGTATATAACTGCCATGGGTATAGTACTCGCTGTTGAAACGAGCGGTAAATATCATGATATATCTTTGTATCTTAAGAAGTAAGGGCTCGGTTTCTTTACACATAGGAAGCATGTCAATACATTTAGGAACAACGAGGTAGAACGGGTTTAGATGCCACCGTACACAAGTACTTCTCGAACACCTTGTTAGTGTAATATAACTATCTATCTATGTGACATGGGTATGGTGCTCTGTGATTGAAATAAGCAGTGAATATCATAATGTAACTTTTGTCTTAAGAAGGTTTGGTTTCTCTACATGTGGGAACAAAGTTCTTCTTGAACACCCTGTTGGCAGTAAATATCATGATATTTGTATGCGGCTGGCAAGCTAAGAAGGTAGCTCTTCATGTGGCAACTTAATCCTTGTTCGGAAGAGGCAGCTTTCCTGGTAACCTGGCTTAATATTATCTCACCCAGGATCCCTTCTATTGGGATTTTAGTAAGTTAACTTTATATAGGATTCATGAACATCTACTAATGAATTACTTTTGCCTGAATATTTTGTCTTTGTAGCAGTTCAAAGTTTAGATCAAGAGGGAAGGAGAATTTTTGCAATGAAATGTTCCTTTGTGAAGTACACTCGAAACACTTGACATTCTTATTTTCCTATCTGAAGTGTACTAGCTATATATTGGATTGCTGGTTTGATTTTGGTAATGAGCAGTCTAATTGTTTTCCAGTGTGTTTGTGTACAAATTGTCTAGTGTGATATTATGATTTTTCTTGCTATTAGTTTCATTTAATATTTATCTTTAGAAATACGATTTTAAGTGTCCCTCAGCACGGGTCATACCTGACGTCGACAAAGAATTTGCTAAAGATATATAATAAATAATTAAAATATGTTATTATCAAGAAAAATAAATATGTTATGCTATTATTTGTTGGCATGTATGTATTTTTTGTTATGACCGATACATTTTGGTATAGAATAGTACGCATTGTGTTGTATTGTACCAACTAGTTTTCGATACGATTTCGTGTGACGGCACATAAAATCATTCTTTGATAATGATGAAAATATAGGCTCTAGGAGCTCTTTGTGCCTTGATTAGCTTTGGGCCTTTTCATTATAATTTTTATCCTCTTCTATGTGCTAGTGTGTAAATTTCAGTAAAACAAACCAAAAAAGCAGAATAACTGTGAGTTTCAAAAAAAATTTACTTTCTGTCAAATAAGCAACAGTAAAAAAAAATATTTTATCTGAATTTTAGTTCAACTGCAAGTTATTTTCAACTTAAAAATCATTTACAGGCAAAAAAAAAAAAAAAAAAAAAAAAAGAAGAAGAAGAAAAATAAAAAAAATAAAAACCCAGGCGTCTGCTCATTCATATTAATTAAAAAATATAAAATATCAATATTATTAATAATATAAAATTATAAATATTTTTATTAAATATTTTAATTCAAATACGTTTTATATTTATGCATTCTCTATGAGCAAATATTCATAGATATTTTAGAATTCGTGTAATATTAGTAAATATCCATAGACATTTTAAAAATTTATAGTATAATATTAGTAAATATACATAGACATTTTAAAATTCATTATGTAATATTAGCAAATATTAATAGACATTTTAAATTTGAAAAAAAAAACATAAGAAAGAAAAAAAAAAAAATTCAGGCCATAAACATGTTGTCTCGGAATCGAACAATTCTGAGTCAAATTCGTACATGGCTTGAAATTAACTAAAAATATAGAAAAAAATTTAAAAAAAAACTATTTTGAGCGGTTCGAAATCAGTCCGAATTAGATTTCAAACCGAACTAGAACATGTCTTATTCTTGCTCGAAATTAATTCGAGTTGGTTCGAATTTGGTACAAATCTAATTTGAGCCGAATTCGTGGGAGGCTCAACCTCATTTGCACCCTTAGTTGTAAGTGAAATCAAGTGGCAAGAGTGAGTCCATTTCATGCATTTGAATGTTTTATGAGATTCCCATATTTGGCCTGATTTTAGGTTTAATAATGTTTGATTTGGTGCTGATTCTGATATTAGTTATTAAGGAAAGCCACCATCTAAGTCAACAACATCCAACTTGAAATGTGTGAGTAGGGATGAAAACCATATAATTATATTTTACATTCATATTATATTTAATATATTAAATAAATATTTAGTTTCATAATTTTATTTGATCAATTCAGAATGGAGAAGAATAAGGATATGAATCAAACTTACTCAATTTTGGAAATAGTTACAACAAGGAATCAATAGGGATATTTGTAAATTTATTATAAGAAACTTTATAGGGGCATAAATTCTTAATTAATTAACCAAAAGCATATTTAAAAAAAAAATAAAAAATTAATTTTTTTATACATGAAATATTTTTTAAAAATTATATTACAAAAAACTAATAGGTGTTTGGTAGTTTATTTCGAAAAATAGTTTCTACACTATCGGCTAAAAAAATGCATAGAAAATTAATCACTAGAACCTTGCGAAGAAAAATCAAGATGAATAATATGGTTGGACCCGTTGGTGGTACACCAATGGTGGCAATGGAGAGTTTAGCAATGAATGAGAGAGAGAGAGAGAGAGAGAGGGTGGGCAGCTATGTAGGTACCGTTTGGATTGGGAATAAGTCAGAATAAGTTATACCAGGTATAAGTATAAAGTAAGGAATAAATCTGATATAAACCTAAATTGTGTTTGGTTGGAATGAGGCTTAAACCTGGTATAAGAAAAATAGTGTTTGGATTGGGATTGAAGAATAAAGAGGTATAGAGTTGACTTTTATATTTAATAATAATGTGACCTTTACTTTTATGTATATTATAAATTTGATAATTAAAGAATGTATTAGAATTATTTAATTATAACAAATCTTATATATTATATTTAATTAATTATATACTATATAAAATTCTATTTAATTTTAATTTGTCTTAAAAATAATTTTTAACGATTAAAAATTATAATATTTAACGATTAAAAATTTAATATAATTTTTATTATATTGAAAATTATAATATTATTAAATAATATTTAATAATATTATTTTATAAATGATTTATACATACTTATGATAAAAAATTTTAAGTGGGAATAAAAAAAAATGTTAATTTTAAAATGTTAAGTAGGAGTAAAAATTTTAATTTATAAATTTATATAAATTTTAAAAAAATTATAAAAATATTGTATAAATTTTAAAATTAATAATTTTTAAAAATAAAATAAAATTTTTAGATTTATTACAATATAAAATTAAAAGAAAATAAAATTTATAAAATTTAAATATTTTTTATAATTTAAAATTTTTTATTTAAAAAGAAAAAATCCTGAAAGCATTAAAGAAAAAAAAAAAAAAAAAAAAAAAAAAAAAAAACGCCCCTTCCCAAGGCACTGCCTTGGGAAGGGACGTGGAGAGAGAGAGGGAGAGAGGTGGTTGGGTTTGGGGTTTGGGTGGGATATCCCAAAGCCCAAACCCGGGATATCCCCGTTTGGGGGGATATCCCCAAACGGGGATATTCCAAAACTGTTTGGGGATAAAGGGGGGATATCCCCCTTTATCCCCAATCCAAACAAGGCCGTAGAGACCCAAATACCCAAATAGGGATGTCAACGAGCCGAACACGAGCGAGTTGGGGTCGTCTCGTGTTCGGTTTGTTTAATAAACGAGCCGAACACGAGCTGGCTCGTTTAAATATCAAGCTGAAAAATTCGGCTCGTGTTCGGCTCGTTTTTATTAACGAGCCGAACATGAGCTGACTCGCGAATAACAAGTTTAATTTTTATTTCTATTATTACATATATAGTTGAAAGAAAATTTAAAAATTAAAATTTTAATCTAATAATTAAAATTTGTAAAAAATTGATAGCTTAAAATCTAAATAGTAATATATATATATATATATATATATATATATATATATATATATATATATATATATATATATATATATATATATATTCGAGCGGTTATCGAGCCGAACACGAGCGAGCTGACCCCAGCTCGTGTTTGACTCGTTTATTAAACGAGCTGAAAAATTCAGCTCGTGTTCGGCTCATTTACTAAACGAACGATTCGATCTCGAGCTCATTTCGAGCCGAACACGAGCTGGCTCGCGAACAGAGAGCTGGATTGCCACCCCTAGACCCAAAATGTCATGGTCTTTAATATTTTTAAAATTACATAAAAAATTATTATTATGTTATTAAACAAAATTAAATTAGTGTAAATTTTAGAAGTCAAAATATTATTTTTTTAAAAAAAAAAATTATTGCCTTGTGGGTCACTAAATGTAAATTTAATTAACTTCAACATATTGTAATACTTGATTTGCAAATTATATTAGATCTTAATATTTAATTTTTTAATATATCATAATACTTAACTTGCAAATTATATTAGATCTTAATATTTGATTTTGTTGACATAATTTTTTATAGATCTTTTGATCATTTTTATTTTAATGGTAAAGATAATTATACTCTATTTTTTTTAAAGAAAAATATATTAAAAACTCAAAAATTAATAAACAAAAAATTATTTATATATAATTTTTCTATTTATATTTTATAAAAATTAATATATTTTATATAATATATTTTTGGTCCCCTTAAAATTTAAATTTTGGTTTCGTCCCTCAGGTGAGCTAGACCTCACATCGTTTAGTAATCTTAGACTATATATATATATATGGTTTAGTATGATTGAGGACTGGCTTACAGAAACGTTAGGCCTATATATGATTAAAGTTTAATATCAGAATCTAAACAAAACGACGCACTCTCCCAATAGTTTCACATAGAAACTATTTGGTAATATGAGAAAGAGTGTGAGAGTTATATATGTGAGGAAAACAATAAAACTAATAATTAAGCTTAAATATATTAAACTGTTAGTTAAGGCCAAATGAATTTTCAGTGTTGTTAAGCTGAGCCATTATAATTATTTTCAATCTCTTGGCATCAAAATTTTTTTTTGATTAAACAGGGATATACACTATTTGAGAGGACATACAAAGGGGGAGTAGAGAGAAAGAACAAAAGGAGGAAGGAGGGGACCCTTGCAGTGTTACAAGCGAAAGTTGACAAAAAAAACTCCCGCAGGAACCTTGCCGAGAACCTCGCTAAACAAAACAAAAAACCAAGAAACAACAAAACAAAAAACACAAAACTCAAGAAAACTCACTAGCTCCTAGCCGTCAAAACCCAAAAATTTACCACGGTTTTTTACTCTACCCTCCAGCTCTTCAATAGAAGCTTGACGATTATTGAATATTCGCGCATTTCTCTCTTTCCATAGTTTCCAGCAGGTTGCTGCGAAAGCGAGGTCGAGGAGGGATCTTTCAAGAGATGATCTCGATGCTCTGATATGCCGCCATCTTAGTGTCAGGTCACCCGAAGTTGCATGCATCTGTCTGTTACTCGTCAGCCTTCCAGCAATAATTCTGCTCCACAGATTAAGATAAAGCGAAAGTGCAATCGAAGAGGATGTGCTGTAGTGTTTCTTCGCTCCTGAAGCAGAGCAGGCAGACAGACGGACCCAGCCATCCTCGTTTTACGAGGTTGTATCAAAATTTTAGAAAATAAAATAAAGACATTACTTTATGGTATTTCAAATTGAGAGTTTTTTCTTTTCAAATTACTTCTCGTTGTTCCTTTATAAAATAATTAGAATGGTTTAGTTTTTGTGAGTTATTCTGGAACTCTTCAATTTCTTAATTTTGCAAACTTGAAATTTATTACATTACATTATACTTTCACAATTTTTTTCCATTAATTTTTTTCTCTCCTGTGAAAAAAAAAGAAAATATAAGAATATCTGTAGAAACTCGAAATATTTTATTTTTAATAAATAGATTAAAAGCAGAATTGTAGTCGATTTCGGGTTCAAAAGACCTATGTTGATTTATTTAGTCAATTGCCAGTGTGCGAGTTGCACGATTTACGAGACAAAAAGGCTATTTTCCAATCCGGACATGATCTTGGAAATCCGAGTTGACCGTTGCGATCGTCTCGTCGAACCGAGCGAGATTCATATTCAGCACTTTTCGATCTGACGGTCGGATCTTCCAGAATTCAGCGAAGAAGTGGACGAATCTCGCGACCAATGTAACAGTGCCCTCTGCGCACAGTGCACTTAAGTGAGTTACTGTAGATGAACAGCAACCCTGGTTTTCGGGATCCCGACGAATACAACGTTGACTAATTCACTGTTCGGAATCCGAATATAGTGATCCAGGTAGTCATTTCAAACGGTTTCGTCGTTCTGGACACAATGGCACTGACGGAATTTCTGTTTGACGGTCCTAGAGCCTCGAAACGCGCGATAAACCCTATAGTTCATGCCTCGTTCTGCGTGCCACTCCCTAGTTAGGGACCTAAGTGTGAAACTAAGTCTGCTGTGAGGGACTTAGCTTCTAGGATTCAAAGGTTGAGGGGTGTAAACGAAATTTACATATACTTATATATATAGGTATCCTCGGCTAGGGTTTCCCCAAACCCTAAACCCATAGCCTTTCCCCCAGCCGCTGTTCCAACGGAACCCCTTCCTCTCTGCCGTGCTCCCCGGAGCCTCCCCGCACCGCCCGCCGGCGGGAGCAAACTATTGCCGGATTATCGTGTTGCGGCCGAGGATGATCCCAGACTTCATGCAACCGATAAAACCAAGATCAAAACCGTTCATTCTCTTCCTTTTGGTGACTGCAAGCTACCATTAAAATATGGAGTTGATCGGTGAAGAATCCACGGAGATCGGGGATGCCCTAGAACTGGCCAATGTTGAACCGCGGCCGTTCCTCGCCGTACGGCGCCGCCGCAGCCCCATGCCGCCGGCAAACTACCCAGCAGGCACCAGGGGACCGAGAGGACTACTTTGGTCCATCTTGCGCCGGCCCAGACCTCGCCGGCCGGAATCCACCATTAGAGGTGGCCGGAAAACACAATTCTGAAGAACTTGATCTCCGGCGATCGCCGGAGCTCCGTCAAGTGGGAAGGCAACCTGGGTAGGGTCCCTTGGTCTGTAGGAAACTCCCCATGCACTTGCATGGGAGGTTGAACGTGGGGTTTCTTCTCTCGGAGATTGCACCCATGTCGTGGCCGACCCTCTTCTCCGGCCATCGCCGTCGTCTTGGGTCGCCGGCCAACTGCTCAGGTAACCTCCTAACTCTATGTGCATGCTGTCTATCAAGTTGGTTTGATCAAATTGCCCCCGAAAAATAAGTTGGCCCATCCTTGTTGTTGTACCATGGAATCAACCCGAGTTTGCATTTCCGGCCGCCGCCGCCGACCCCGGTTGCCGGCCGACCACCCAGGTACTCACTAACCAACTTTAGCAAGGTTCCCTTCCATCTTAGAAACCCCAGAAATTCTCACTTGCAGAGGATCAAGCTCGAGAACAACTTAGTTATTGGTATATGTATAATGCCCACAAGGTGTTTGATAAAATGCTTCAAAGAAGATTTAGTTGGAATTAGGGTTTACATTGAATATGAAAGTTGCTCAAAAACATCCCCTGAGCTCAGTGCTCACTTCAGATCAAATGGGATCTCTGTGGATGTGTGTATGGTGCATTGTCGAAGTGTTAGAAAGCAAGGAACTTGGATCTGGTTGATCCAGCCACTTTGGACTGAAAATAGAGTGAGCACTGGTGTCCTGGCACTGTTCAGAGCCACTTTGATATACAAAGTTTTACCGTTTGACGATCAGATACGAAGTTGTAGATAAACCAACCTTTATGTGAAATGTTTGAACAAAACAATGTTCCGGGCTGTTTGCGAAGCCGCGACAGTGTGCCCTAGGCTAATTTGGGGTCACTGGACGCGATGCTCGCGTTAGATGTTGGGTTTGATAAGCAGAAGAACTAAGAATGCGATTAAGCCTATGTTAGTAAGGAACCTCATGGCCCAAACTTTTCCTCGGGTTCCGTACTGCCGCAAATTGGTGAGCACGGTGTTCAGCAAGATAAATGTCACATGTTGGAAGTGACGGTTCATTAAAATTAATTTCCAGATAAAAGAACGAGCGAAAACAGTGCTCAAACAACGCTAAAATGCGATTTTCGGAAACCCTAAGGGTCTAAATGCAAAAGTAACAGTATGTACTGTTTGTGACAGCGTCTAAATGGTTCCTAAGCTTTTGTTAGGAATCCAGCTGCTCTCGTTGAGCGGAAATCGGATATCGATCCGTAAATCGGCAAAATCGACGATTTTACGGTATCCGGGTGGCAACCGCGTAGTTTGAGAAATTACTGCGGTTTCACCAAGCCGACTGTTGAGTCCCAGTAGAATCTGGTTGAGCCAGCGGCTAAGTTTTAAAGCCTGAACCTTCCGGAAATCCAAAAGGAATTCCCGGGAGGGGCAATTTGGTAATTTTACCAAAGATGGAATATAAGATTAAATTGGTCCAAGTGTTGTCATCAGACATGGATGTCTAGGTAATTAAAAAGATCATGTTAGCATTATCTTGTTACAGTGTTGTCGAGATGGGTTTGAGGGAGTCTGTTATTGATTCTAGTTATATGTTCAGATCCCAGCAGTTCAGCACCAGCCTCCCAGTAGCTGTGCGGGAGTTCGTGGATCGGCCTACATCCAGGTGGGTTAGCTTCGGTCCGGGCGTGATCTATTCGGCCCTCTGGTTGCTTTAGTCCAGTCGGACACTTGTTTTTTTGACCAGCCTGCGAATTATACCGATACGACCTATGATGACTGCATATATATCACATGATCCCCTGATAGACATTGATTCTTTTAGACTCATCATATATACCTGCTGATTTTATCTAGATTAGCCTTGATGATTGTATTGACATGCCCTATGATTAGTCCTGATAGATCTTGATCTACGTGAGACATATCTTACGTACCTGTTTATCAGTTTTTATATTTCTGATAGACCTTGATCTTCATGAGACATACCATATACATATCTGTTCATCAGCTTTTTCAGTATATAGATCTGCATGATTTGATGGCACTTGTTGATTCCTGTCAGCCGATTTATTGTTGATATTCCGATATGCATGATTGATTGATCCTGATTGTTGGATACTATTCGATATTCCGATATGCATAATTGATAGATACTACTTGATGTTCCGATATGCATGATAGATTCTGATCGACACGATAGATGATTCCCTGTTGGGATCTCGGCATGTTGCCGATTACCCGGTCAGTGGACCGAGAGCTTGAGCATTTGCATTATGATCGCCCGCACCGTTGTACTTCACGAACATATCCGAGGTCGCTCCTCGTGCGCTTTGTTCTTTACCGGTAAAGTGGTCAGCCGTGGCGACCCGTGACCCCCAGGGGGGGAATGTCAACCAGGTGGTGCCAGGTGGGCAGTTTTGCCTGAGGTCTTGCGAGACCAATATGGTGGCTTATGATTGGGTACTTGATATTCTTGTGATTGATGCATAGCTTTTATACTTCCATGTTCTAGCATGCTTTACTTCAGTTAGACTTGATTACCACCCTGATTGATTCTGATATTCTCTATACTCGTTATATACAGTATTATGATTATGCTTCCTGCCAGTTTGTTTTACGTATCTACTATTTGATTTTTAGTAGACCTGTTATTGATCACTCAGTTGTCTGCTCGATTTTATACAGTTATTGATTTCCAGCATTTATTATCTGCAGTCCCCTTATGCCTGATTATGACAGTTATATTCTGATTTCCAGCATTTACTACTTGCGGTTTCATTACCCTTGATTACCTGCCTATTCAGTTATCTGTGGATCTTTGTTGATTATCAGTAGATCTTAGTTGTTTTCAGCTTTACCCTATGATTTTTACTATCCGCAGATTTTAGTACCCAGTAGGTACGATTAGCTACTTCTCGGCTCGTCGTGCCCACTGGGATACACTCCGGTGTGTCTCACACCCTCGGGTGACTGTTGTAGGTCTGTCGGGTGGTGAGATGTCGGGACGATCCAGTGAGCCTGTCGCGATAGAGCTGTCCCCCCCCTGATGACATAGATCGGTGATTGAGATCTCCGATTATCTGTAGTTGACTTTCATTTATGTTATTTCAGTTTGATGATAGTATGATGTTTGGATTATCCCTGATGATTAGTACTGTAGCAGTTGAGATATTTATTGCTCTCTGATGGATGATTGGATTAGCCTAGCCGTGCATGTATAGGAGAGACCCTATCCTTTCGGATAGGGGATTTTCTATATGTGTGGCGGTCTGTTACGTCCGTTTTGCAAACTCTGACTTATTCAAAAAAAAAAAAAAAATTTCAGACCTGATTTTTAAACTCGGGGCGTGACAGATTAGATGGTATCAGAGCATAGGTACACGACACCTAGGTATTTGGTTAGGATTGAGCCCTAGGATGACTTTTACGTACATGAGAGAGCGGGGTATTTGGCATAGTGGTTTGAAGCTCAGGTGTGTTTCACACAGTTGAGTCTCGTTGTTGGTTATTAGTCGCACGTACTCTGGGCTTTGGGGATCGTTGTTAGTGCAGGATTAGCCGCGGTTATGGTTTCGGCCGTGGGCTTGATGTTTCAGTGGAGCCAGAGCGCTCGGATCAGTTACAGTGGTTAAAGGTTAAATCACCGTTCTTGTCGTAATCGTCTAGCTGATGGCACAACAGCAGAAGACTGCTATTATTGCACCGGCCCCACAGTTGCCCAGAGGTTGAACAAGTTGTTGATCGTCCAGTGTCCCCGTGTCATAATTCAGTAGCCTATGGGCCCGATGGTAACCCTGTTTTGGGATGGATTCAAATTGGCCCCACCTTTTGCGCAGATTTTGTGGACCGACGTGGACTCTCCTATGAGTTAGTCAGGGTGATATTTATGACCACAAGGTGGTAGTGATCCTTGATAAAGGTTATGTCTTTAGCATGGAGACTGTGTTGGGAGGTATGTGATATACCTTCTGGTGAGAGTTGTGTCCCCAACTAGATGTTGGCGACATATCTATGGTATTTCGCTTTTCTTTTGGTAAGCACGTTGGCTGCAGACAACGTACTGTCGAAAGAACCGAGGAAATACTCTGCCCTGTAGTGGGGAGTATCAGATTGGGTCTAAATTAGTAGCCTTGGAGTTGTCGATACATTGCGACTGATTTCGTAGCCCTCGAATAAAACTATAGGAGCATTCCCTAGGGTATGACTCTAGTTGTAAGCTCCGGGAATAAAACTTTTTTAAGTTGTAAGTTTCAGGGACGAAACTTCTTTTAAGTTGTAAGTGATGTAGAAACTCGAAATATTTTATTTTTAATAAATAGATTAAAAGCAGAATTGTAGTCGATTTCGGGTTCAAAAGACCTATGTTGATTTATTTAGTCAATTGCCAGTGTGCGAGTTGCACAATTTACGAGACAAAAGGGCTATTTTCCAATCCGGACATGATCTTGGAAATCCGAGTTGACCGTTGCGATCGTCTCGTCGAACCGAGCGAGATTCATATTCAGCACTTCTCGATCTGACGGTCGGATCTTCCAGAATTCAGCGAAGAAGTGGACGAATCTCGCGACCAATGTAACAGTGCCCTCTGCGCACAGTGCACTTAAGTGAGTTACTGTAGATGAACAGCAACCCTGGTTTTCGGGATCCCGACGAATACAACGTTGACTAATTCACTGTTCGGAATCCGAATATAGTGATCCAGGTAGTTATTTCAAACGGTTTCGTCGTTCTGGACACAATGGCACTGACGAAATTTCTGTTTGACGGTCCTAGAGCCTCGAAACGCGTGATAAACCCTATAGTTCATGCCTCGTTCTGCGTGCCACTCCCTAGTTAGGGACCTAAGTGTGAAACTAAGTCTGCTGTGAGGGACTTAGCTTCTAGGATTCAAAGGTTGAGGGGTGTAAACGAAATTTACATATACTTATATATATCTTTTCTATCTTTTCTAAACTACACTTTCAAAAATAAAAAATATCCAAAAAAATCCCTCATTGGGAGTGTTTTCTAAACTACACTTTCAAAAATAAAAAATATCCAAAAAACCCTCATTGGGAGTGGGATTCTTTTCTATCTTTTCTAAACTACACTTTTAAAAATAAAAAATATCCAAAAACCCTCATTGGGAGTGGGAGTGGCTGATGTCGCCTCCATGGATGGGAGCTCAACATCCCACAAAGAAGCCCTGAATGGGAGCTCAACATCCCACAAAAAAAACTTATAGAAGAAATGTGACGCCCCACTTCCCAGGGGGTCACCCATCCTAGAACTACTCTAGCTCTAGCACGCTTAACTCTCATGTTCCTCTTGGATCTTGCTACCATCCAAAATGCTATAGCCGGGTTAGAGATTTAGCCCTATTATATCATTTATATAGAGGACTAATCCAAATTCCGGGGGTGTCACATTCTTCCCCCCCTTAAGCCCTGACGTCCACGTCAGGCTCAAGCACACTCACAAGCACCAGGCGATGTGAGACTTGTCTCGCTAGCCTTAGCCGACCTTGTGAGGAGCTGCACTCCACTCACAACGGTCATTACCGGGGAGCCTCGCTCTACCCGCTATATAACCCTGGCTCAGCCGAGACTCATCTCACATTTCCGGCTGGTGAATGGCTCTGATACCAACTGTGACGCCCCACTTCCCAGGGGGTCACCCATCCTAGAACTACTCTAGCTCTAGCACGCTTAACTCTCATGTTCCTCTTGGATCTTGCTACCATCCAAAATGCTATAGCCGGGTTAGAGATTTAGTCCTATTATATCATTTATATAGAGGACTAATCCAAATTCCGGGGGTGTCACAAGAAAATTGGGTTTTTCATTATTTTTTTTCATTCTTCTCGAATTTTCGCAGGCATCCGGTTAATTACACCGTCCTTGTTACATTCCGGAGGTGCCACATCCGATTAAGCTGATTGTGATCAAAATACCATTCTCCAAATATATATATATATATATATATATATATATATATATATATATATATATATATATATATATATATATATATATTTATTTATTTATTTATTTATTTATTTTTATAATGATAATGATGATAAAAAACAAATAATAATAATAATAATGATTTTACTAAGTCATTTTTATATATTTATGTATATATATGATTCCCCGAAGTCCATAATATCCAGCGCAATCGTCATATTATCCCGGCAATTAAGCGGCCTTTGTTAAGCGCAATTTTTTTTCATTAAGCTTGCTTTGAAGCCGATATTATACTTTACCTAACAATAATTTTATCAACTTAATTTTTTTTTTTAATAAATAATGTAGCCTTAAACTTTTATATAATATATATATATATATATATATATATATATATATATATATATGTATATATATATATATATATATATATATATATATATATATATATATATATATATATATATATATATATATATATATATATATATATATATATATATATATATATATATATATATATATATATATATATATATATATATATACAATTGGAATTTTTTTTTTATTTAAAACAATATTGATAATAATTCTATTAGTAAATGGATACTATAGGTACATATTAATTTAAGCATAGCATAATAATTCCTCTCTTTTTTTTTGTCCTGGTTACTTGCTCACGAAGCAAGCCCAAACGGATACTTGATATGGCAGTACGCGAGTAGATGGAGATCCGGGTGTGATGGCACAGACGGAGATTGGCTACAGCGACTTCGGCGGCTTCGGTGACAGCGACGGCTTTGGCGGATTAGGAGACGAAGGAAGCAAACAACGATGGAGATGACGGCGATGCGAGTGGGGGACGGGCGTCGCTGTGGCAGCTTGGGAGACGAAGGAAGCAAACAACGATGGAGATGACGGCGATGCGAGTGGTGGACGGGGCAGCTTCGGCGGCGAGGCGGCGCGGCACGACTCTATGACGACAACTGGGCGACACGGCGACGGCGACGGGGCAGAGCGACGCGGCAGCGATGGCGACGGGACGGCGCGGCGACGGGTTGTGGCTACTTCTCCTTCTCTTCTTCTTATGCTAATTTTTTTTTTTTTTTTTTTTTTTTTCCTTTTTATAGACTCCAAGCTGTCAATATAAGATCTCATGGAGCTTTATAGACTTCAAGCTGTCAATATGAAATCTCATGGAGCTATGATGAGAATCGGATTTGAGATCTCATGGAGCTTTATAGACTTCAAGCTGTCAATATGAAATCTCATGGAGCTATGATGAGAATCGGATTTGAAATCTTATGGAGCTTTATAGACTTCAAGCTCTTAATACGAAATCTCATGTAACTATGATGAGAATCGGATTTGAGATCACATCACAATAATTATGCTTGTTGCTTCCCTATGAAGAGGGGGGGGGGGGGGGGGGGAGGCACGGCGCGACACCTCAGCAGATGCACGAAATTGCGACACGTTATGCCGGAGGAACCACCAAATATATATATATTGTTAAAAATTAAAATAAATTAACATGGATAAATAAGTGTCACTTGCTGTCCACGTATCAGAATCCTACCGGATACAAACGGTGTTTGGCACTGCCTTGTTCACAAAAATTAATAAAAAAAAAAAATCAAATATGAGTAATGTTATACATATATTTATTTGAAATGTATAATAAAATTAATTTTATTTTAAAATAAATAAAATATAAATATAAATATATATATATATATATATATATATATATTTGAAAATGTAGGGTACCCTAAACTTCCATACACTTTTGGATCATTTTCCCAACTTAAAAAATAATATAAAAAATATTCTAAATAATATAAATTGGTCATAAAAAATTACCTACGAAAAATATTATCTGCAAAAATAAAAAACAAATTAAAATCTGACTGTTTCGACAGATTTAGGTTTTTTTATTTGGTATTATTATTATTTGTTAGCTTATAATATTGTATTCCGGCTCAATATTATACGATTATTTATTTAAAAATAAAATTATAAAATTTTTTTATTTTAAACTGATGAACAAATAAATTATTTCTAAAATATCAAATAAAATTTTAAATTATTAAGAGCCTAGAAAAAAAAAATTTATTTGTGAAAAAACCAATGCATGCATTACCCTATAATATTGTATTCTGGCCCAATGTTATACGATTATTTATTTAAAAAAAATTAAAAATAAAATAATAAAATAATTTTTATTTTAAACTGATGAACAAATAAATTATTTCTAAAATATCAAATAAAATTTGAAATTATTAATAGCCTAGAAAAAAAAAATTATTTGTGAAAAAATCAATGCATGCATTACCCTCTCAAACTGGTGGTGCTGGAGGCGGTGGAGCGGTCGCAGAACGGCGGGGTGGAGGTGCTGGACCTGCGGGCGGTGAAGAAGGTGGTGCTGTCGTTCGAGCGGAGGCTCCGAGACAACATGATAAAATTTGAAATTATTAAGAGCCTAGAAAAAAAAATTTATTTGTGAAAAAATCAATGCATGCATTACCCTCTCAAACTGGTGGTGGAGAGGATGAAGGAGGAGCACGCGACGTCGACCTGTCGCTGATGGAGGTGGTGGAGCGGTCGCAGAACGGCGGGGTGGAGGTGCTGGACGTGCGGGCGGTGAAGAAGGTGGTGCTGTCGTTCGGGCGGAGGCTCCGAGACAACCTGGAGGCGCGGATGAAGCACCCGGAGGAACCCGAGCGGTTCGCCGACTCGGAGGTGGAGCTCCACGGCGAGATCGAGCAACTGCGCCCGAGGGGGTTGAGGGGGCGCCCGAGGGGGTCGAGGACGCGGAGGGCGTCGAGGGGGCGCCCGAGGGCGGTGAGGTCGTGGGCGAGGGCGCCGTAGGTGGCGGCACTGGGGGAGAGCCCGTCGACAGCGACCATGCGGCTGAGGACGGTGGCGGCGGCGGCGGCGCGACCGCGGAGGAGGAGGCCGGGGGGGGGGGAGAATGGGGGGAGGGGAACCGAGGAGTACGGGAGGAGGGGGGAGGAAACCGAGGAGTAGGGGGGACGGAGAAACCGAAGCGCACCGGTTCGGGATGGAGGAGTAGGGGGGAAACCGAAGCGACCCTAGGACAACGAATAATAAGATGCCATGTCAGCAATGCACAGTATTGCGACACCTCAGCACAATGCACGAAATTCTGACACGTCATGCCGGAGGACCGCCAAATTATATTTTGTATAGATAAGAATATTTTTGCCCATGTGGACAAAAGGATTGTTGGAAATTTGCTACAGAAGTTGAAAAATTCTTCTTAAATTTTTTGTATCAAAACCCAAGCAAGTCATAATACTATACATAAAAAAAAAAAAAAAAAAAAAAAAAAAAAAAAAAAAAAAAAAAAAAAAAAAAAAAAAACAACAGTGAAATGAAAAATAAGGACTTTTTTTTTTTTACAATTGACCTCTAATCTTTTTTTTTTTTTTTTTTTGACAAATAGCTTTCTAAAATTTATATTTATAAAATTGGTCTTATTTCTGTCACGTAAGTACCGCACAAGAGCCACGTAGGCGGAGATGTGTAAGTTGAACACGGTTATTAGTTTAGACATGTTAAACACGAAAAATTATTTACCATATTCAACTTAAAACTCCTTTTCTGGTACTTACGTGGCGTATAAATGAGTTAATATACGGAACACGGTGAATTATTTATCATGTTTGGATACGGAAATTCATTCATCATGTTCAAACACGATGAGTAGTTCATCGTGTTCAACTTGAACACCTTACTGACCCTGTAGCTTGCGTGGTACTCATGTAGCACATGCGTGGCAGGTATATATGGCTACTTTTATAATTTCAAATTTTACGAGACTATTTGCAAAAATAAATAAATAAATAAATAAATAATAAATCAGAAGGCTATATGCCAAAAAAAAAAAACCCGAAAAAATAATACAGAAATGTATAAGAAGAGATTTTGCTGCAGCATGTGTATAAAATATATATAGGGATGAGGTGGAATGTTTTTAGAATTATTTTAGTCTTTTTATTTCTAACTTTTTCACCTTGGATCAACTTTTTTGATCATCGGTAGTCTTTGGATTAATACTATTTTCTAGGAGACCACTAAATCCTTGCAGATTAATTTTGAGGTATATTTTGTTAATTTAAAATTTATTTTAATTTAATTATTTAAGTCTTTTACTTGTTGGGTCTAATTGTTGTTCAATTAGAGTTGATTTGAGTTAAGATACATGAATTCTTGGCTCAATTAGTATTTTATTTTATTTATTTTATTTAATAATTTTATTACTATTAGGGTGCATATTTTGTTCGCCTTTATATACATTATAATATTTGGGTAATTTTGGCTAATAATTCAGGTTGGAAACTTAAAAGATTTTATTCCCAAAAGAATATAATTTTTTTTTCTAAATATGTATTTTTTTTGTGATCGATACATATTAGCG
Organism: Tillandsia leiboldiana; assembly: GCA_029204045.2. Classification (NCBI taxonomy): domain Eukaryota; kingdom Viridiplantae; phylum Streptophyta; class Magnoliopsida; order Poales; family Bromeliaceae; genus Tillandsia; species Tillandsia leiboldiana. The sequence goes on from CM055077.1 coordinate 23,644,630, forward strand.
CAGCACAATGCGTAATGTATTGTACTGTGTTAGTAAATATTCAGCACAATTTCGTATCATAATATTTAAATTTTTAGTTAAAAATAATGAAAATATGTGTTGGCTTCGCGGTCCTTATTTACAATTAAATTTGGATGATAACCCTATAAATTAATTTGATCTTGGAGTTAACAATTTATCTCTCTCTGTGAGGACCCGGAAATTCCCACGTTTGGATTACTGTTGGATCTGCAGCTTCTGGAGACCCATGTTGGGTGTTAGAGGTGTTTGCGCGCATATTGGACCCAAGGATTGGACCCGGCATGAAAAACGGATCAAGCTTGCTTTTCCGGGAATTTCTGGTAAATTTTAGAAGTGGAATTTGGCAAATCGGACTTCGGATTTGGATTCAGCGCGTGAAAACGGTCAAGATGGACTATTTATTTGTATTTTTCGGAGATCGGATGTGAAAACACGGATTTCGAGACTTGGGTTACTGTTCCGGCGGCCGGAGAGGCGGCGGCGGCGGCGGCTGGCGGCGGAGCGCGGCGGCTGACGGCGGCGGAGGAGCGCGGTCCACCGCGGAGGCGTGCACCCGGGCGCTGGCCACGTGGCGGCTCCCGGTTGGCGGGCGCAGTGGGCGCGGTCCACGGGAAAGGCGCGGGTGCACGGTGGACCGGGGGTGGACACGTGGCAGATCGGGGTTGGTGCGGTGTTGTGCACGCGGTCCACGGTGCGGGGAGCGGGTACCTCGGGCCGCGTGCCCGACAGGCGCGCGTGGGCGCACGTGGGGCGCGACGTGGGCGCGCTGACCCGCGGTTCCCGGCGTGGGCGCCACCTGTCGGCCACCGCTTCGGCCATGTGGCGCATGGCCGTTGGCCCAAACAGCTGTTTGCTGTTTGGGGTGGACGCGTGGCGGGCTGAGGGACTTCCGGGCGTGAACAGTAACGGGCCGGGCCCATTACTGTAGCAGCCCGGAATGTCCGGGCGCCCGGTTTTTGGCCCAAAAGTCCAATGGGTGGATTTTCGGGCTGAGCCTATAAATAGGCTGCTTGTTGGGGCTTTTGCCCCCCTTTCCCGAGCTCCCCTCCCCTCAACCCCTTTAGCAAAGTTGGAGATCTTCGTGTTGCGCATCTTCTGGCAGAGGCCCGGATTTTTTGGAAGCCGCGGCGTCGACGACTTCGGCATCGGAGCGCGGTGTGGCGATTTTTCATCGGAGGCCCGTTATCGTCGCAGTTTGATCTGAGAGGTCTACAGAGCTACTCCGTCAGTATTTTTGGACGATTTCTGCGGCGTTGGAATCACGAGAGGTACGTCTTCGACTTTCATGCTGATCATCTTGCTGTATTCAGAGTTTATGACACGGTTTTCGAGGCATTTCTAAGCCGCTGTTTTCTGGTGGAGTTTTTAGAAAGCGGCCCCTTGCCGGAATTTTATCTCCGCACCCGAGTGTCGGATTGAGACGAGCCTATACACTTTTTGGATCTACTCGTCGCAAGGATTATCATTATATTTTTCTGGGATTTTTCTGAGGCTTGCCCGAAGGTATACTATTCCCCTTTTATCTGTGTTTGAGTTTACAGTTGTGTGGTTGTGAGTGTTTGCGCACCTGTACTGTGGAATTTGTAACTTGGCCTACGGGGCTCGGATTTGGGCGTGCAGGTACCCGTTTCGAAGGTCTCGACGAGACGCTCGCTGTGATATTTTTATCGGAATTTTCAGGGCACTTTCTGCAGGTGGAAATTTCAGATCTTCAGGACTGTCTTCTGCAGATTTCTGTACTTGGTTATTTTGTGGAATAAAGTGTAACCTTGGACCTTTTGTTGTACCCAGGAGTATTTGCGGATGTTTGTGAACCCGTTGGTGTTGAGGATTAGTGGAGGTTGTTGCTTCTGGTGTTTTCAGCTGTGGAACTCCGGACAGTTAGCATTTTCAGGTGGGTGGCCTCGTCTTCATGACCTATGGACTGTGCATTAATTCTATCGGTGTAGGGACTTGCATGTTGTAGATGTATTTTGTATAGCATGCTAGAATTTAGGAATTGATGTTCCTGATGCTGTTAGATGATCATGTATTTATTGTCCTTCCCTACAAGCCGTTGATTATTGTTATCTTGGAACTTGACCTAGCACCCCGTCATATGTTGCATGTGTAACCAGACTAGTAGAAAACCCTCACTTGGGCTAGGGTTATTTCTGCTTTAGACATCCACACTTCTACTTTCCTGGACATAGTGTTCTTCCTCGCCCGGGTAGTGGGCCGAGTGGTCAGGAGTTATCTTTTAGTGTGGGATGCATGTTACACTCGTGCTTGGGAGCAGAGTGGAGTCTGGTAGATGTAGTTGGTTGTTCATCTGTAGCGGGAGCTGTTTGGGTAGACGGCGGTCCCGAGATGTTTTATTCTCTTGTTTTATCTGTCGCCGCTGTGTTAATGGCAGCGGTATATCAGTGTTAGCAGGACCTTAAACCCAGAACCTTTTTGGACACACATATGATTTTTGTCAACCAAATGGTTTCTTCCAAGCATCGTAGGGTCGCCGGAGTCTGTCTTGTTTGATTGGACGAAGGCATTAGCCCTTCGAGGCTTGGATATAAAACTTGGTTTCAACTGTTTTCCTAAAAAGAACTAAAAATCATTAAATATGGATTTCTTACAGATCAGATGGCTTCAGTAAGAAATGTCACCTTTTTCCTATAAATTAACCACCCGAGATGATTCGAGTGGTCTGGGTTCTAAGGTCTGCCTTCTTCTTGGGACGAGAACAACGAGAGGCTATGCCTAGAGCCTGTTCTTGTTTGGTTTGGATTGTAGGTTCTAGTCTTTCGGGGTTCCCGGACCCTTCCTCGTGTCAGTGGATGCGATGTTGGCCTGTTGAGGCAGTTGTTCGCAGTGGATGCGGTGTTGGCCTGTTGAGGCAGTTGTTCGCAGTGGATGCGGTGTTGGCCTGTTGAGGCAGTTTCTCGCAGTGGATGCGACTTTGTGCTATGAGTTGGTAGAGTGTGATCTAGAGGTTGTTTTTATGATTTAGTGGTGGAGGTGGTTCTCCCACTTAGCTTTGAGGATCTTGGGGTTCTGGCAGATCGAGTCGTGGAGGTTTCCCGACTCAGCCATGGTCGTGCATTTATCAGATTGAGTCGTTGAGGGTTCTCCGACATAGCTGTGAGAGTGTTTTGGGCTATTCCTGTTCGAGTCGAGGTTCTTTTTCCGACTGAGTTGTGCTTTGAGCTTGGAGTTACCGATCTGTTTGATCGTGGATCATAGCCTGCATGAGCCACATTTGAGCTTGACAGAGATACTTTACAAAGATACTTGAGATGGGTTACTTTTTACTCGAGCGGGTCGCTCCCCTCGAGTGCCACTCCGGAGTAGGCGAGACCGGGTTGTTTTACCGGCGTGAAATTGAGCTTTCTATCGCGACTTGTCGTTGCATTTGTCCCTCTGGCTGTGCTGGTGTTGGCAGTCATGGACGTCCTACATAAGTCCGCTCCTCCGGGACGTAACGGCAGTAGGTTGGCGCAGGTTTGACTGGACCCGATGAGACAGTCAGTTCAGATTGGGTGATCCGAGATGAGAGTTAGTTGTGGCATCATGTTCTTTCTGTTCCACTCTTTGAGCATCTAGATAGAGGCATAGTAGCTGTAGAGTTTACTTTTCCCAGCTTTCCTTACAGCACTGCATTTGTTGCTTTATGCCTCTAGTAGACTTAGTGGGCAGACCGTCGGGCTTGTTGGCGGCACCCACTGAGAACTACTGTGGGATGTAGTTCTCACACCCGTCGTGGTGTCTTTCCCCAGGGACTTCTACTCCGGTTCCTGTTGTTCCTGTTGCTGATCCTTCTGACCGAGGCGAGGGAGTCACGAGCTAGTTCCCTACCCGTCGTTGGTGTGTAGCGGTACCCCTTCAGAGGAGAGCTTCAGTAGATTAGTTATTTTATTTTTTCCTTCTTTGAGAGACTAATGTAGTGAGGATTGTCATGTATTGAGAGCCTGTACACTGATGTATTTATTGGAGGTACCTCCCGGTTGAGTTCTGAGTTTGTATATGAGAATATTGTATGATTATCATTTTTGGGAGACGGACATTGTTGTATTATTTCCAGTTGTACAGTGATTGATTTAGTTATACAGCAGATTTTTATTTATAGCTCTGATATCTGTTTAGCTGTAGTACTTTTCTTGCAGGTAGGACGCTTCGCCTATGCGGGTTTGGCATAGGTGGCGGATCTGTTGGCGAGCCGGGTCGCAGTTTCGACCCCGGGGCGTGACAGATTAGAGTGGTATCAGAGCCTAGGTTGTAGGTCATTGAGGACTTAGAAACCCTAGGCTTGTGGTTGGACATTAGGATGACTACGTGAGAGTCGTGACTTTTAGCGAGAGTCCTGATCGAGTTTTGTACCTCTCCCAAGAGACGGGATGAGTGATTGGCATGTTTATACTCCTAAGCGATTATGTTGGCTGCAGACAACATAATGCTGTGGAATTGATAACATGTCTTAGACTTTCGCTGGATTGGGTCGTTTGGTTGTTGTGTCCTGATGTTTTTTATTGTGCAGTGGACTACGATGCCCCTGAGACGTCGTGTAGCGAAGAGGGCACATCCCGCATCTGATGAGTAACCCGAGCAGCGGGAGACAGAGCTATCAGAGCAGAGCGAGACCCAGGAGTTATGGATCCAGATGGCACAGATGTCGGAGGCTGTACGATGCCAGGAAGAAGCCATGGAACGTTTGATGCGCTTGTTGGAGCAGAGAGCATAGCCGGTGGCAGTACCGCTTGAGTGTCCTCCAGTACTTTCTTCCTATGCAGTGGTACCTTCAGTTGTACTTGTGGCACCGACTGAGCGAGCAGCCCCTCCGTGTCGATGAGTAGTGCCGAGGCACCGAGGCTGGATGGATAGTGGATAGTAGCTGAGCTTAGGGACATCATTGATCGATGGAGCCAGTCCCGGCAGTCTGAACCATCCCGATTCATAGGTTTGAGTTGGAGCCTTTGTAGGCAGAATTGGGGTTGGTGGTGATGGAGAGACTCTCGGAGAGCCTCCCTGTGCTAGGGAGTTTATACAGTCGTTGAACTACGCGCTCCAGGTTTCGAGGGACGAGGCGCATAGGATATGTGTGGCTGAGAGTGGATTGCGCCAGGATACGTTTCAGTTTACTCAGTTCCTCTGTTACAGGTTCTGACGCCTCGTTGGAGTAGGCGTTGGGTTTGGAGCGGGGCGCTGCAGTTCCTTTGGATAGAGATCTGCCGCCAAAGGTGAGTTCTGGATATTGGCGCTTGGCGCCGGGTGATGGAGGACAGATCGGCCGGCAGAGATATTTCTGATTTTATTTTCCTGGATAACGGGTTCCCGTGATGCCAGAGATCGGGTGGACCCCGATGGCAGCATCAACCTCTATATCGGAGTGGCGCAGCGGTAGCGTGGATTTGTTATCTGCGGAGGACTTTATTCGTCGCCTCAATGTGAGCAGAGACAGAGGTCGTGCTCCCTTGTGGATATTCCTGATTTTCAGGCAGATTGGGCGACAACCACTTGCTTTGAGCGGATGAATCTGTGCCGCCCGGTTGGAGGGCGCCATGGTAGTGGATCGAGTTGTCGCAGGTGTGATTTCATCACAGCAGTCGGAGTAGGAGCATGTTGCATTCCTGCATGGACTAGAGGCAGATTGTTACCACATGCACTTGAGGTACAGGTTCCTGTTAGTGTTGTGTATGTGGGGGAGGCTTGTGGTTTATGTCCTATGCAGTTGAGGCCGCGAGATATACGGGTAGACTTATTGGTAATTATGGCAGTTCGGCGTTTCGACCTAGTGCTTGGGTTTTGGTTGGCACAGTGCCACAGGATGTTAGACTGCGGAAGGAGAGGACTTTGACCTTCTGCGAGGCAGACGAGAGGAGATTTGGTTGTTGAGGTCGTTAGAGCACACTGGTTATAGCGACAGTGTGAGAGGTGCTTACGGCGGCACCGGGACCCAAAGATATCTCTGTTGCCACGAGATTCCGGGTGTGATTTCACCTGAGCTGTTGATAATGCCGCCGGTTAGGGAGATAGAGATTGAGTTTGGCGTGGTTCGGGGAACCGCGCCACCCTCGACAGCACCTCATTGGATATTGCCAGTAGAGCTGTGAGAGCTGATGGCGCAGTTGCAGGATCTGATGGATCGAGGGGTCTGTTTGACCTAGTGCCACGCCGTTGATATACGGTGGTGATGCCACATCATTGATACACGACTGTGAGGGCCCTTTTATGGTTCGTGTGTAGACAGGTCCGAGTATTATTCTGAACCTTTTGATGGAGTTATACTCCGGCAGTTGTACGACTGATGCAGGTACAGATTTTGGAATCATACGGCTGAGTATTTCGCCAAGATGGTGTTCAGGACACGGTAGGGGCATTATGTTATAGTGAGGCCAATTGGATTGATTAACGCCCTGCCACTCTTTTAGTTTGAGGAATTGTGCTACAGCTGTACTTGATTGCATTGGTAACAAGATCCTCCAGGGATATTATGATCTACTCCCAGAGCGACTTGGAGCATGAGGAGCACTGGTGGATGTGTTACCATGCTGTGTGGATGAAGCTGTATGCCAGGTTGTTGAGATACAAGTTTTAGCTTTAGAAGCTTACCTTCTTGGGTCACATTGTGTTAGCCATAGGAGCGGCGGTGGAATTCCGGCCAAGGTGGATGCTATTTGAGTTTGGCTGAGATCAACATTTATTGTTGAGGTCAGGAGCTTTTTGGATTTGGCAGTGCCAGGAGAGCATGGCGAATGGATGATGAGACTGGTACTAGCGCCGATTGCAGCTTTGCCAGAGATGGGGGATGGACCTTTGTGTTAGTGATGCCTCCCATAGTGGCTGTGGAGTTACCATTGGGTTATTCTTGAGCATTCAGTATCACCCCGACATGGCCACTGTGGTGGCGGATACCTGGAGCCGGATAGCTTTTCGGGGTTGAGTTTAATGGTTCCACAGCTGGCGCGGTGTGGACTGTTGAGGAACAGGGCTCGAGGTTGTGTCCCTGAGGGTCCCTTTTGACGGTAGACTGCGGTGAAGCAGTCCCTGCGGATGGTCAGGATCCGAGAGTGATTGAGCGAGGACCCTAGCCGATTAGGGCTTCTTTTCTTTGGTTGACCGTATGGGTATGTCTCGGATCGCCTGGTTGAGCTGGCACCAGGGAGCGGTTTTGGTGCGTGCTACTTTGGTTGTTCTCTCTTTTCCCCCAGCCTTTTGTTGGCGTTCTTGATGGTCCTTCCACGTCTCAGCTCAGGAGTGTTAGGCTTGTGGATTCCTCGCCCGTGATGGACTCGTTTCCTTTGAGATCTACGAGTACTTGTGGTACGAGGGACGCCCGTTGCGAATTCTGGCTCGTGAGATGAGAGAATTACGCAACCGGGCCATGCCGTACTGATTATTATTTTGTTGAGGAGTAATCACGGGGAGTGAGTAGCAACTGGGGAGTTGGAGACTGTGTTGTTGGATGCTTATCCTTGGCTTTGAACTCCCTTTTGAGCCGTGTTTGTTTTGAGGACGAAACTTTCTTTTAGTGGGGGAGGATGTGAGGACCCGAAAATTCCCACGTTTGGATTACTGTTGGATCTGCGGCTTCTGGAGACCCATGTTGGGTGTTAGAGGTGTTTGCGCGCATATTGGACCCAAGGATTGGACCCGGCATGAAAAACGGATCAAGTTTGCTTTTCCGGGAATTTCTGGTAAATTTTAGAAGTGGAATTTGGCAAATCGGACTTCGGATTTGGATTCAGCGCGCGAAAACGGTCAAGATGGACTATTTATTTGTATTTTTCGGAGATCGGATGTGAAAACACGGATTTCGAGACTTGGGTTACTGTTCCGGCGGCCGGAGAGGCGCCGGCGGCGGCGGCTGGCGGCGGAGCGCGGCGGCTGGCGGCGGCGGAGGCGCGCGGTCCACCGCGGAGGCGTGCACCCGGGCGCTGGCCACGTGGCGGCTCCCGGTTGGCGGGCGCAGTGGGCGCGGTCCACGGGAAAGGCGCGGGTGCACGGTGGACCGGGGGTGGACACGTGGCAGATCGGGGTTGGTGCGGTGTTGTGCGCGCGGTCCACGGTGCGGGGAGCGGGTACCTCGGGCCGCGTGCCCGACAGGCGCGCGTGGGCGCACGTGGGGCGCGACGTGGGCGCGCTGACCCGCGGTTCCCGGCGTGGGCGCCACGTGTCGGCCACCGCTTCGGCCACGTGGCGCATGGCCGTTGGCCCAAACAGCTGTTTGCTGTTTGGGGTGGACGCGTGGCGGGCTGAGGGACTTCCGGGCGTGAACAGTAACGGGCCGGGCCCGTTACTGTAGCAGCCCGGAATGTCCGGGCGCCCGGTTTTTGGCCCAAAAGTCCAATGGGTGGATTTTCGGGCTGAGCCTATAAATAGGCTGCTTGTTGGGGCTTTTGCCCCCCTTTCCCGAGCTCCCCTCCCCTCAGCCCCTTTAGCAAAGTTGGAGATCTTCGTGTTGCGCATCTTCTGGCAGAGGCCCGGATTTTTTGGAAGCCGCGGCGTCGACGACTTCGGCATCTGAGCGCAGTGTGGCGATTTTTCATCGGAGGCCCGTTATCATCGCAGTTTGATCTGAGAGGTCTACAGAGCTACTCCGTCAGTATTTTTGGACGATTTCTGCGGCGTTGGAATCACGAGAGGTACGTCTTCGACTTTCGTGTTGATCATCTTGCTGGATTCAGAGTTTATGACACGGTTTTCGAGGCATTTCTAAGCCGCTATTTTCTGGTGGAGTTTTTGGACAGCGGCCCCTTGCCGGAATTTTATCTCCGCACCCGAGTGTCGGATTGAGACGAGCCTATACACTTTTTGGATCTACTCGTCGCAAGGATTATCATTGTATTTTTCTGGGATTTTTCTGAGGCTTGCCCGAAGGTATACTATTCCCCTTTTATCTGTGTTTGAGTTTACAGTTGTGTGGTTGTGAGTGTTTGCGCACCTGTACTGTGGAATTTGTAACTTGGCCTACGGGGCTCGGATTTGGGCGTGCAGGTACCCGTTTCGAAGGTCTCGACGAGACGCTCGCTGTGATATTTTTATCGGAATTTTCAGGGCACTTTCTGCAGGTGGAAATTTCAGATCTTCAGGACTGTCTTCTGCAGATTTCTGTACTTGGTTATTTTGTGGAATAAAGTGTAACCTTGGACCTTTTGTTGTACCCAGGAGTATTTGCGGATGTTTGTGAACCCGTTGGTGTTGAGGATTAGTGGAGGTTGTTGCTTCTGGTGTTTTCAGCTGTGGAACTCCGGACAGTTAGCATTTTCAGGTGGGTGGCCTCGTCTTCATGACCTATGGACTGTGCATTAATTCTATCGGTGTAGGGACTTGCATGTTGTAGATGTATTTTGTATAGCATGCTAGAATTTAGGAATTGATGTTCCTGATGCTGTTAGATGATCATGTATTTATTGTCCTTCCCTACAAGCCGTTGATTATTGTTATCTTGGAACTTGACCTAGCACCCCGTCATATGTTGCATGTGTAACCAGACTAGTAGAAAACCCTCACTTGGGCTAGGGTTATTTCTGCTTTAGACATCCACACTTCTACTTTCCTGGACATAGTGTTCTTCCTCGCCCGGGTAGTGGGCCGAGTGGTCAGGAGTTATCTTTTAGTGTGGGATGCATGTTACACTCGTGCTTGGGAGCAGAGTGGAGTCTGGTAGATGTAGTTGGTTGTTCATCTGTAGCGGGAGCTGTTTGGGTAGACGACGGTCCCGAGATGTTTTATTCTCTTGTTTTATCTGTCGCCGCTGTGTTAGTGGCAGCGGTATATCAGTGTTAGCAGGACCTTAAACCCAGAACCTTTTTGGACACACATATGATTTTTGTCAACCAAATGGTTTCTTCCTAGCATCGTAGGGTCGCCGGAGTCTGTCTTGTTTGATTGGACGAAGGCATTAGCCCTTCGAGGCTTGGATATAAAACTTGGTTTCAACTGTTTTCCTAAAAAGAACTAAAAATCATTAAATATGGATTTCTTACAGATCAGATGGCTTCAGTAAGAAATGTCACCTTTTTCCTATAAATTAACCACCCGAGATGATTCGAGTGGTCTGGGTTCTAAGGTCTGCCTTCTTCTTGGGACGAGAACAACGAGAGGCTATGCCTAGAGCCTGTTCTTGTTTGGTTTGGATTGTAGGTTCTAGTCTTTCGGGGTTCCCGGACCCTTCCTCGTGTCAGTGGATGCGATGTTGGCCTGTTGAGGCAGTTGTTCGCAGTGGATGCGGTGTTGGCCTGTTGAGGCAGTTGTTCGCAGTGGATGCGGTGTTGGCCTGTTGAGGCAGTTTCTCGCAGTGGATGCGATTTTGTGCTATGAGTTGGTAGAGTGTGATCTAGAGGTTGTTTTTATGATTTAGTGGTGGAGGTGGTTCTCCCACTTAGCTTTGAGGATCTTGGGGTTCTGGCAGATCGAGTCGTGGAGGTTTCCCGACTCAGCCATGGTCGTGCATTTATCAGATTGAGTCGTTGAGGGTTCTCCGACATAGCTGTGAGAGTGTTTTGGGCTATTCCTGTTCGAGTCGAGGTTCTTTTTCCGACTGAGTTGTGCTTTGAGCTTGGAGTTACGATCTGTTTGATCGTGGATCATAGCCTGCATGAGCCACATTTGAGCTTGACAGAGATACTTTACAGAGATACTTGAGATGGGTTACTTTTTACTCGAGCGGGTCGCTCCCCTCGAGTGCCACTCCGGAGTAGGCGAGACCGGGTTGTTTTACCGGCGTGAAATTGAGCTTTCTATCGCGACTTGTCGTTGCATTTGTCCCTCTGGCTGTGCTGGTGTTGGCAGTCATGGACGTCCTACATAAGTCCGCTCCTCCGGGACGTAACGGCAATAGGTTGGCGCAGGTTTGACTGGACCCGAGGAGGCAGTCAGTTCAGATTGGGTGATCCGAGATGAGAGTTAGTTGTGGCATCATGTTCTTTCTGTTCCACTCTTTGAGCATCTGGATAGAGGCATAGTAGCTGTAGAGTTTACTTTTCCCAGCTTTCCTTACAGCACTGCATTTGTTGCTTTATGCCTCTAGTAGACTTAGTGGGCAGACCGTCGGGCTTGTTGGCGGCACCCACTGAGAACTACTGTGGGATGTAGTTCTCACACCCGTCGTGGTGTCTTTCCCCAGGGACTTCTACTCCGGTTCCTGTTGTTCCTGTTGCTGATCCTTCTGACCGAGGCGAGGGAGTCGCGAGCTAGTTCCCTACCCGTCGTTGGTGTGTAGCGGTACCCCTTCAGAGGAGAGCTTCAGTAGATTAGTTATTTTATTTTTTCCTTCTTTGAGAGACTGATGTAGTGAGGATTGTCATGTATTGAGAGCCTGTACACTGATGTATTTATTGGAGGTACCTCCCGGTTGAGTTCTGAGTTTGTATATGAGGATATTGTATGATTATCATTTTTGGGAGACGGACATTGTTGTATTATTTCCAGTTGTACAGTGATTGATTTAGTTATACAGCAGATTTTTATTTATAGCTCTGATATCTGTTTAGCTGTAGTACTTTTCTTGCAGGTAGGACGCTTCGCCTATGCGGGTTTGGCATAGGTGGCGGATCTGTTGGCGAGCCGGGTCGCAGTTTCGACCCCGGGGCGTGACACTCTCAATTGGAGGAACTCAAGAAAACCAAATGCAAAAGAAAAGGGTTTCAACTTTGTAGAAGCTATTAATACTTCTAAGATCAGAAGGACCATTATTTGATCCATTTTAGAGCTTAAATTTAAATATGATTCATTTATGTTTAAAGTTGAGAAAATTGAGCTAAGTTGTAAATCTTGATTATCTAAAAGCACACATAGACCAAAATAATATGTGACCTAAATATATGTTAAAAAGCCTCTTTATCAAAATCCAAAAGGCATCAAAATTCTTCAAAATTAAATTTCAGTCCAACACAGTGATTCAGATGAAAAAATCTGAATAGTTTTTAGAATTTCCAAACTATCCTCAATTTTATTTTGAATCATATTTTTAGATTTATAATTTTTTATATTCAAAATTTAATTTAAAATTCACATTTTGAATTTAAAATTAAATTTTGAATATAAAAAATTCTAGATCTAAAAATATGAATTTAAATTCAAGTTTAGATTTTGAATTTATATTTTAATTTTAGATTCAAATTTAAAATTTAAAATTTAAAAATTAACCAATAAATTAACCAAATTGAGCTCTTTGGCTTGAAAACACTTTCGGATGCCTAAAATTATTTTCAAGTGTCTGAAACCTCATTAGAAGTGACGGCTCGACTATTTCGAGCGCCCAGGACCACTTTCGGGCATCCAAAATTATATTGGTAAGTCACTTGTTCACCGCTTTCCACTCGATTGATCTTATCCGCACACATCCAGGCATCTACAAGAATGTCTGGACGCTCGCAATCTTGCGTGAACAGTGGCCTGAGTGAGCTCGGCTGTGTTTGGTTCGGGTATAAAAAAAATTAGGTTATACTGGGAATAGATATAAATTATGGTATTAGCAGGAAGTAATATTAATTTATGTTTGGATAGGTATAAGAGTTATACCGGGTATAAGAGTTATACCTGGTATAAGAAAAATTGTGTTTGATAAGCTAAAGAGGATAAGAAGAATAAAGAGGACTAAAATTTTAATTTATGATTAAAATTTTACTGATATAATTTTAAATATTTAATTTAAAATATTTATTAAAAAAATTATTAAAATTTATATTTTCTTATATATAAAAAAATTTATTAAAAAAATTTATCATATAATTTTATTAAAAATTAAAGTTAAAAATTTTAAAAGCTATAAAATTTAAAATTTAAAATTTAAAAATTTATAAATGTTAAAAATTTTAATTGTAATTGCCTTAAATAATTAGTTAATTATCTAAATACTTAAATAATTAGTTAATAAAATAATTAAATTAATTAAAATATTGGATTAATTAAAGAGTTAAAATAATAATTAAAATTATATTAATTTAATTAAGCTTATTTTTAAATGGAAACAAGTCTTATTCCAGAAAAAGGCTGGAATAGTAATTCCAGTCTTATACCAGCTTATTCCAGAAAGACGAGAACAGCTATTCCCACCCCTACTTAATTGCGTTTGGATATAATTATGAGGGATAAGCCCTTAATTGCGTTTGGATATAATTATGAGGGATAAGCCCTTATCCCCCTAGCTCTTGTTACCAAACGGATCCTAAATGGCATTCGAAAATTTGCCCGAAACTTTCGGATGTCCACAATACCATCCGGACCATCCGAAAAATAACCGCCAACTCAGCACAACACTTTTGAACACCCGTAACCCACTTTCAGTCGTCTTAAAGTGTTTTAAAACTTCAGTTTCAACTGAAATTATTTTTTAATTCCATTTTCGCATATGTTTAATGCCCGAACCGGCCTAACTCAATCCAATACCCTCCAAAAAATTCTAACAAATATCAATCACGAGGATTGCTATATGTACACCTCGAAGGAGTGTACATTCTATATCTCCACTCCTTTAAAAATGACGATATTTTTTAGGGGTCACATCAAGTGATCCTTCATCACACCCCACCCTTAAATAGATGGGGGTGTGAGATGTACACTCCTTACGAGTGTAGACTTAGAGTTTCCCTATCAATCACTATCTCATACTGCAATCTTGTCATTTTGAGAAAGTCCAATTAGTTAATTGGAAATAACTAGATTTGATCAAAATATTTTATTTTAGTCAAAAAAAAATAAAAAAATATTTAATATTTTTAAATCAAAAAGTAAAATAATTTATTCTAAGTTATTATGAAATAGTCAGAAAAAAAATTAAATTTGATCCAAATCTTTTATACCAGTCAAAAAAATATATTTTATTAGGTATTTCTAAATCAAATATAGCTAAGAACAGTGGTATATTAAAAAAAAAGGGTTAATTACATATAGCTTTATATAAACATATCGAATAGCAAATATATCCTACAAAGTTTAATTTTTCATATTTATTCTTTTAAAAGTCCAATATTATTCATATATATATCCCTACCGTCTATCTCTGTTAGAAAAATTTAGTTAACCACAGATTAAATACTTAATCTTGGTTAGTTAGTGAGGTAAATTTATTTTTTTATCTTTTCAGATATTTCTGCATTATTTTTTGGAGGGACATTTTTAAAAGGACAAAATTGTTATTTAACATATAATCTGTTAAAAATTAAACAGTAAAATAACGATAATAAACCGGAGGGATATATATGAATAACGTTGGACTTTTGAAGGGATAAATATGAAAAATTGAACTTTGTAGGAATATATCTGCTATTTGATATATTTACAAGAAGCCGTGAATTAATCCTAATAAAAAAAGAAAAAAAAAAAACTGACATTTTTTTTTAGGAATAATTTGAAAATAAAAAGGGACTGCGGAGAGAGTCGGACGGTCGGATCTTAATCACAGCCCTCCAAACCCCGTACGAACTGTTGTTACTGCAGCTAAAGGGACGGCTGAAAAACTTCCGACTCCGGCATCACCTTCCAGTTCCAGACGGACGCTGCCGCGAGGCCGAAGGTACACAGACAGAGAGAATGATTTTAAGGTCTGCCGTAACATCGCCGCCGGCTGCGAGGGCTGGTCCGGTGCTGTTCGGAGGGCGCAGGAAGACAGCGCCCTCCGTGGTCGCTTGCGGCAACCACGACCTAACACTGACGCAGGACCTGCGGACCCAAATCCACCAACTCCACGCCGAAGCCGAGCTAATAAGATCCAAAGGTACTTTTACAATCTCTCTCTCTCTCTCTCTCTCTCTACTTTTACTCTTCTATTTGGTTTTCAGCAATCATTTTTTCTGATTCAGAAGAATCAGAACGCTGGTAGTTTCTGCACTTTCTGGAGGAATTGTATCTCTATTGTTTGTCTTCTGTCCTAACTCTTTAGTTCGAGTCTCGCCTGGATCTTTAAAGTGTGGATAGTAAGCACTAACCAACTATTTTAAAATCTTGTCCTAACTGGAAGGAGATGATCACCGCACTTAAAAAAGACTCAGCCACAACGTTCATGAATTTCGATCGGACTCAATTCATATCGACATTAGATCTATTGTTGGGCTTTTTACTGTTAGGTTTAGGATGTGTTTGGTTGGCCGTAAAATGTACCAAAAATTACTTTTCGGCTTGAAAAATTATTTTTCGTATATTTGTTTTGTCGTAATTTTTTTTTTTTTTGAAAACTATTTTTTGGATTTGAGAAAAATAGAGTGTTTTCATTTTTCGTTGATTTTCAGCGAAAAACGAAAACTCAAGCGGCAGAAAACTTTCTTCATTTATTTTTTTCCACCGAACCAAACAAATATGAAGTTTTTTTTTTCTTTCAACCAAACAATTGTTGATGAAAAATTATTATTTTTTTCTACGAACCAAACACTGCAAAATGTAAAAGTACAACCAAACACTCCCTTATTGTGAACCGCAATCCATCCAACTTATTAAGCGCACACCCTATTGTTAGCCAATAATAAATAGCCAACATAAATTTTCCTCTTTTAATTCAGTTTTACGTCTTGACTTTCAGTGTTGAATATAAATATTAAAATTTCCGGTGTTGAATATAAATATTAAAATTACCGTTCTTTGATAGTTTAGGTTTTTGGAGAATAGTTGTTTCGCATTATTTAACATTGGCTAGCTAGTTTAATATTGTAAATTTAAATATGAAATGTAGAAAATGTAAAGGATAAAAAAAAGTATGGAAGACCCATTTTGATATGTATCCCGCCGCACCTGCATGTGCCACCCTCACCTGCCGCCGCTCCCAACCGACTCCTCTCTTCCTCCTCCTCCTCATTTCACGGGCACCACGAGGGTTTGAAGTCCCCGGCACACTACCGGAGGGGAAAGCATAAGGGACCCCCCAAATCTATGGGTCGAGTTAGAGGGGTTGGGGGGAGGCATCCGTCGAAGGGAGGGGAGCCCTCAGGTTTGGGGTTGGGTTGGGGAGGAGGAGAGGGGAGCGGTTAGGTACTAATTGGGTTTAGAGAGGGGTGGAGGGGGAAGTGGGTAGGTAATAATTGGATTTAAGGGGAAGGGAAGGGTAGGTAATAATTGGGTCTAGGGAGGTCATAGAGAGGTTATAGGAGAGGGAGGGAGGGGAAGAGAAAGAGAGAGATGCTTGTACTTGAAAAGGCGGGTAATCATCTGGGAGAAGGTGTGAGAAGGAGAGAAGAGAGCAAAAAAAGAAAAAAAAAAGAATTCAACATGTAACAACCAGCACCAGAGTAATGAAAGAACAAGTAACGGCGAATGGTAGGTAAGAGTGGGGGTGAGAGGGAGAGGAAGAGTAGGGAGTGAGAGGAGCCGAGCGAACGCTATGTGGCACTGACAAACTCACGATTTATATATGTGTGTGTGTGTGTTTTATCTCTAAGATTTAGTGAAGTCTGATAAGTGACAAACAATGACTAAAGAATCTCATCTTGCATGCATAGATCTTGAACTTAATTAGCACTCGTTTACACTTCTAGATAATTGTATTTTTTATTTCCTTGTCTACTAGTTATTACAAGTGCAGAACGATTTTAGTGCTGCTATATCTGAACGAGCTTGATGTGGAATCTGTGTTTTTATGTCTCCCCTCACCGGACTACTGATGTCTCACCTCTATAATTACTTTCTACCTTCCAAATTGTTGTATGCAAGTCCTATTGTGGTAATATTCTTGATTTTGTCTTTTCTTCACACCATATTACATCGGCTTCATCTCTAAATGTCTAGATCACCTAACCATCTTGCATAATCCTATCTACTAGTTTATTCGAAATACAACTCCACTGAATATTGGGAAGGAAATTTGCCTTTATTAATTTATGATGCTATGAGCTGCCTAAAAGTTTACCACCTTCTTTAAAAAAGGGGTTTGTGGAGGCTTAAATCAAGAGGTTTTACTGCTTTTATTGTAAATCATCAAGACTATTCTAGATAGTTACTAGATTGATGCTGTTATTTAACGGGTAAATTAGTATTTTCCTCAGAATTAGAAGTATACTGGATTTTGTAGACTGTTTTCCAATTCTCATCAATTTCTATTATTTCTTCCAACTTGTCACTAGCTTCCCCTGTATTTGTAGAAGCGTAAGATTCAAGCTAATATTGTAGCTTATTGTTCTTGTCACGCCCCGGGGCGCTTTTTGTAAAGCCGTTTTCAGAAAAAAAGGTTCAAGGTTGAAAACAGAGTCGGCAGAAAATGCCTATTATTATTATTATTATTATTATTATTATTATTATTTTACAATCAACCTTTCTCATGGGATTGACGGACCCGCCACAAATATAAAATTTTTTCTATCGATACGGACAAAGTTTTTCCTATATTTGCACGGCGTACCTCCTGTTACACCACCATAACTCATAATTTTCACTCACACAACCAAACAAGCATAATATGCAGATGCTCATTTAGCTAAACTGTTCTTAGTGAAGATGATGCATGTCCTGTACATTCAGCTAAACACTCTTTAGGTGAAAATGATGCGAATGCTAGGGCTGCAAGCCTAGCTCGCCGCTCATGAGCCGGCTCATGTTCGATTCGAAATAGGCATGAAAATTGCCCGTTCGAAATTAATTTCAAATATAAAATAGGATGAATCTTTTTGTTCGAAAATAATTTCAAACCGAGCACGAGCAGGCCTCTGCTCGTTCGTGTTCGGCTTGAAATAGTTTGAATATATATATATATATATATATATATATATATATATATATATATAAAATTAAAAATATAAAATATTAATATTATTAATAATATATAATTACAAATATTTTTATTAAATATTTTAATTCAAATACACCTTATGTTTATGCATAGTGTAATATTAGCAAATAACGGTAATTGTAGTTAAATTTGCATAGTGTAATATTAACAAATATTCATAGACATTTTAAAATTGAAAAAAAACATAAATAAGAAAACAAAAGAATTTCGAGCCATAAACAAGCTAGCTCGGAATAGAACAATTTCGAGTCAAATTCGAACATGGCTTGAACTTAGCTCGAAAAATTGAAAAAAAAAATCTATTTCGAGCAGCTCGAGTTCGACTCAAATTAGATTTCGAGACGAACTCGAGCATGCGTTATTCTGGCTCGAAATTAATTCCAGTCGGCTTGAATTTGGCTCGAATCTAATTCGAGCCGAATTCGAGCGAGGCCCAGCTCGCTCGTGTTCAGCTCGTTCGCACCCCTAGTGAATGCACAATATAACAATAATTCTATCTTTTGAAAGTGTTTCCTACTTGAAAACTTATTTTTTTTTTCAGTTTAGGATAAACAATAAAACCGAAAACCATTTTGAAAACTGTTTTCCACACGAAAGCTTAGCCTTTTGAAAGCCAACAACCTCGATGGGTAGAAAATTTTTTTGCCATAAAACCAAAGCCAACACCATCGATGTGAATATAAATCAATGTCATTATTTCTAAACAAAGTTCCACAGCTTATTAAACCGAAAACAATTATCCAATTAACTGAACCACGACAATGTCTAATTATTTAAAGAACGACCAAAAAGAGGTAAAGAATGAAATAACCAGAATCAGTTAATAAATAGGCACGGGACACTAGAGCTAACTAGCTACATTGAACTTCACGCTCCGTCCTGACCCTTACCGCCTTTCCCACCTGAAATGTGAGGGGGGGGGGAGGGTGAGAAATGAACACGAGGTTTTCCAGTGGGCATAGTTGGCGACAACCACGGCCCACTCATTAGGTCTACTAGAGGCAAGTATAAAGAGTAAATAATGAAGAGCGAGTAACAGAGCATAATATGAAATAACTTGATCAATAATATACTATCATGCTTGTATAGAAATAAATAGTAATAAAAATGTCTAACACATGTATCAATTCTAATACTGATAAATAAATGCTGGAATAGTACCCTATTGCAACGACCGATTCATAGATCCGGTCAAGCCTGCGCCCGCCTAGTTCCCGGACCATACTCCTGCAGGTGCGCCGTCAACACTTAGGCTACTATCTCTGCTATCGCTGACTAGCATCCGGAGTGGCACTTGAAGAGGAGCGACCCCTACCGAGTCTAATAGTGCGTATCTCTGTCAAGCTTATTGTGACTCTGCAGGCTATAGTCTATGCAAT
Source organism: Tillandsia leiboldiana (assembly GCA_029204045.2). NCBI lineage: Eukaryota > Viridiplantae > Streptophyta > Magnoliopsida > Poales > Bromeliaceae > Tillandsia > Tillandsia leiboldiana. The sequence continues at coordinate 23,663,713 of CM055077.1, forward strand.
GATAAAAAAAATCACAAATAATCATCCTGGTGCCCTCGGTACGATCATAGAGAATTTCAACTTACAAATCACAATAGCATAATCATATATCTCTCCATATCCAAAAATAATGTCCACTATCGCCGCGCTATCTTACGACCTCTATCACATGTATCATAGCATGAACAATACAAATAAACAAAAGATATCTCACCAACTATGCATATGATGTCCAATGGCCCCTACCGACCTAATCTAGTATATATATGCAAAATAATATATTAATAGGTAGTTCATATACTAAGGCAATTCAACCTATTGATCATATAATCTGATATAGATTAGTGTTCACATACGTACACTATATAATCCATTCCCTCCATTCAATTCTATGCTAACATAATTCTCTACCAATATATAACCATATACAGACACCTACATATGTACAATAGACATATACGAGGTTGTGCCGAAAACTTGCCGGCACGGTACGATACGGTGCATGCCAGGCCGTGTCAATGAGTGCCGGTCACAAAAAATACATGTGTGTCAGCACATAATGGCATGAAATATTTATTTTCTTTAGCAATAAAATTTTCTAATTGCTTATTATGTATCTTTATAAAATCTTTTGAACTTTATTGAGAAAATTACTTAGTAATTTAAAGAAAAGAGGGTTTTGAGCTGTGTTATCGGCACGGGAGCTGTATCGTGCCGGTATTTTGTTGGCACGATACGACACGGTGGATACAGTCCGTGCCGATGGGTACTTAAATCCTTGACATATACATGACCTATTGTCTAATTAAACTTTGATTTAACCTATTGTCCAATTAATCTAGCATTAATCGTACTCACATGCAACATCATATATTCACCCTTCACTAATCTCTATAGTCATCACCACACCTCACAACATTCATACCAACACATATACCCATATATGCAAAATAGACGTAGAAAGAGGTACGTCGCTTTCGGTGACGCGGAACCCACCTAGATCGCGAATACAAGGATGGAACATAGTGTCGGAGAAGCGAGGTGCTTCGCTGTTGCTCTCCTTGTTCGTATGGCAGCGTTAACTCCCGAAAAAGCTCAAAAATTTCCAAGGCGATATTTCATGAAGATTCACTTCCTAAATGACAACTAATTCGATTTATAAACTTCAATTTCTACAAAAATTCATCAAAATCTCCTCTCCAAGCTACTGTCAAGAATCCATACAAAATTCCGATTCGAAAAAATAATAATAAAATTCTAACTTTACAGTCAAAGCGCTGAAAAAATTCTACGCGCGCGCGGGATCGATCAGCTTGTCGGATCACCCAAGCTCCCTTTTTCTTCCTCCTCTCAGCCGCTCTCTCCCCTCTCTCTCTCATACGAACCGAAGGAGGAAAAGAAGGTTAAGGGTGGAGAGGCTCCTATTACCAGCTGCCAACCACTAAAAAGAGGAAACAAGATGTCAAAAGACCTATCAAGTATCAATAGCTCACTTTAGTCCAATGCAGGATTTTGGTTTCTTAGTCTATTTTCGCGTTTATTTCGCACCAAAACGGCTCCAACTCGGTCTAGCATTCGAAAAACATGTTGACTAACAACCCATACTGCAACCTTTCCTACTTGGGCTGAAGTGATAGTATTTGATACTTAAAGGACTTTTTGGCATTTTGTTACTTCATTTATGGATACCAACAGTATAGTAGAGCCTTATCTTCTTCATCGTCAATTCCTTCACAGCACGCTAAAGAGAGAGAGAGAGAGAGAGAGAGAGAGAGGGAGCTTGGGTTATGCAACGAGTCGATCGAGCACGCGCGCACGTAGGGTTTTTTTGGCGTTTCAACTGCAAGGCTGGTATTATAATATTGTTAATTTCTCGTTTGGATTCTTTTAATGGATTTTTGACAGTGGATGGCAGGAGGGGTGGCTTTGTTAGATTTTTGTAGAAATTGAATCTTAGAAATGGATTTCCAAATTTCCATATGATTTAGGAGCCGAATTTGCGTGAATTTCACCGAGGGATTTTTCAAACATCTTGACAGTGTTCACATACATTCTATATAATCCATTCCCTCTATTCAATTCCATGCTAACATAATTCTCTATCAACATATAACCATGTACATACGCCTACACATGCACAATAGACATATAAATGACCTATTGTTCAATTAACCTTAATTTAACCTATTGTCCAATTGATCTAGCATAAATCATACTCACATGCAACATCATATATTCACCCTTCACTAATCTCTGTAGCTATCACCATACCTCGCAGCATGCATACCAGCACATACACTCATATATATGCAAAATAGATATAGAAGAAGGTACGCCGTTTTTGGCGACGCAAAACACACCTAGATTGCGAATCGAAGGATGGAAAATAGCATCGAAGAAGCGAGGTGCTCCGCTACTACTCACCTTATCCATATGGCAGTGTCAACCCCCGAAAAAGCTCAGAAAATTTCAAGGCGAAGTTTCACGAAGATTCGCCTCCTAAATCACATATAATTCGATTTCTAAACTTCAATTTCTATAAAAATTCATCAAAACCTCCTCTCTATGCCACTGTCGAGAATCCATCAAAAATTTCAATTTGATAAAATAATAATGAAATACTAACCACGCAGTCGAAGTGATGAAAAAATTTTACGCGCACCCGGGTTCAATCGGCTCGTCGGATTACCCAAGCTCCCACTCTATTCCTCCTCTCAGCTGCTCTCTCCTTCTCTCTGTCTTGTACATACCGGAGGATGAGAAGAAAGTGAATAGTGGAGAGGCTCCTACTACTGGCTGCAAACCACTAAAAGTTAACAAGATGTCAAAAGACCTTTCAAGTATCAATAGCTCACTTCAGCCCAACGTGAGATTTCGATTTCGTAGTCTGTTTCCGTATCTATTTTGTGCCAAAACGGCTCCTACTTAGTCCAGCATTCTAAAAACATGCTGACTAGCAACCCATACTGCAACCTTGCCTATTTGGGTTGAAGTGATGGTATTTTATACTTGGAGGGCTTTTTGGCATTTTTTTACTTCATTTATGCATGCCAGCAGTACACTAGAGCCTTATCTTCTTCCTCCCTATCTTCATAGCACATTAGAGAGTGAGAGAGAGAGAGAGAGAAGAGAAGGAAGAAGCTTAGGTTATGCAATGAGCTGATCGAGCATGCACGCACGTAGGATTTTTCTGGCGTTTCGACAGCGAGGCTGGTATTATAATATTATTAATTTTTCGTTTTGATTCTTTCATAGATTTTTGACCGTGGATGTTAGGAGAGGTGGCTTTGCTGGATTTTTGTAGAAATTGAAGCTCATAAATGGATTACTATCTGATTTAGGAGTCAAATTTGTGTCAATTTAGGCGATGAATTTTTCGAGCATCTCGGCAGTGTTCATATACATACACTACATAATCCATTCTCTCTATTCAATTCCATGCTAACATAATTCTCTACCAATATATAACCATATACATACACCTACACATGCACAATAGACTTATACATGACCTGTTGTCCAATTAACCTTGATTTAACCTATAGTCTAATTAATCTTAGCATAAATCGTACTCACATGCAACATCATATATTCACCCTTCACTAATCTCTGTAGTCATCACCACACCTCACAACATGCATACCAACACACATACCCATAAATGCAAAATAGACGTAGAAAGAGGTACGTCGCTTTCGGCGACGCGGAACCCACCTAGATCGTGAATACAAGGATGGAACATAGTGTTGGAGAAGAGAGGTGCTCCGTTGCTGCTCTCCTTGTCCGTACGACAGCATCAACCCTCGAAAAAGCTCAAAAAATTCCAAGGCGATAATATTTCACGAAGATTCGCCTCCTAAATGACAAATAATTCTATTTATAAACTTCAATTTCTACAAAAAATCATCAAAACCTCCTCTCCAAGCTACTGTAAAGAATGCATCAAAATTTTCAATTCGAAAAAATAATAATAAAATTCTAACCTCGCAGTTGAAGACCTCGCAGTCGAAGCGCTGAATTTTTTTTACGCGCGCATGTGATTGATCGGCTCGTCGGATCACCCAAGCTCATTTTCTCATGCACAATAGACATGTACATACACCTATGCATGCACAATAGACATGTACACACCTATTGTCCAATTAACCTTAATTTAACCTATTGTCCAATTAATCTAGCATAAATCATACTCACATGCAACATCATATATTCACCTTTCACTAATCTCTATAGCCGTCACCACGTCTCGCAGCATGCATGCCAATACATATACTCATATATATGCAAAATAGACATAGAAGGAGGTACGCCGCTTTCAGCGACGTGAAATCCACCTAGATCGCGAATCCAAGGATCGAAAATTGCGTCGGAGAAATGAGGTGCTCCGATGATGCTCACTCTGTCCGTACGGCAGGGGCAACCCTAGAAAAAGCTCGGAAAATTCCACAAAAAAATATCACGAAGATTTGCCTCCTAAATCACATATAATTCGATTTCTAAATTTCAATTTCTACAAAACTTCGCCAAAACATCCTCTCCAAGCCACTATTGAGAATCCAACAAAAATTTCGATTCGAAAAAATAATAATGAAATACTAACCTCGCAGTCGAAGTGCTGGAAAAATCCGACGTCGCGCACACTACCCGTAGCGGCAAAATTGTCGCACACGCCAATGCTTACTTTGGTTCTCTTTTAATGTGCACAATTTCTTTATTAAGTCAACCTCCCTAGGTTCAAGATTTTCCAGTTCACGTGGTCTTCCTACCACTTATATTCCACGACCTATGTTCAATGACACTAGGTCCAATGTCACTGTCACCTAGGCTCACACGACCCCTAGATTCACTTGTTTTTCAACCTATGTTTAATAACACTAGGTTCTATGTCATTGTCACCTAGGTTCATACAACTCCTAGGTTCACTTGTTTTCCCGTCTATGTTTAATAACACTAGGCTAACCTACCGCTATGTCATTCTATCCTAGACTTGATGGCACTATGTTTACTAGTTCAAAGTTGAGTTCTCTAATTCCTAGAGCAAGTCAACCTATCTTACTAGTCCAAACATACGTATCTCAACCTAGGCACACATATATATACCCTATATGTTTTCTATGCCTATGTTCCATGTCCACTGGTAGTTAATTTACCGTAAGTAGCATATATTTAATGTCTACTTAATTTACCAAATTAACCTACCGTTAGATTCATCAATAAAACAATATTAAATTTAACGACTCGCTCTCGAGACATGAGAGGCGATCTATCCGCTTCGGTAGAGTACTAACCCACCTTGGTTTACCCCAATTGCTCATAAACACTTGCAATTTGGTCCCCGCGGTCGTCCCGACGTTCTTCTGCAGCTAACAAACACAAAACGCCCGTTTCGGGCCGTTTCACCCATTTGATAGCCGACGCTCGTCGCTCTTCCGATCCAAGTTGCCTGGGGTTCCTCTCTAACCTTCAATTAGAGAATAAACCTATCAATTTACTTCTAAAGTCCCAAAATGATTTCAGCATTTTTTTATTTTTTTCTCATTTTCGATCTGGGACTCTGATTTTCATTCCGTTTTTACTCCAAATCAAATCCAACATTCCCGGAACTCTTACACTTATCAAACACTTCCCAAACCTTCTCACATGGTAAATTTACGATTTTACCCTATCAAAATATTCGAATTTCGAAATACGTTCTTTTTCCCAAAATCAACGTTTTCACTCTACGGAGTTCCAATTTTCTTCCAATTGAAACTTCATTAGGACCATAGGAATAGTCTTTCAAGCTTGTTTTCACCAGAACTCTACAATTTGCAAAAGTTCAGGTCATTACACTAAAGCAGATCATTGAGCCAACTTAGAACAAGCTTTTAAAAGGATGAGAAAATATAAGTTAAAAATGAATCCTTTGAAGTGCGTGTTTGGTGTCTCGACTGGTAATTACCTTGAATTTTTGGTCTATCAAAGAGGAATCGAGATTGATGGAAACAAAATGAAGGCAATCATTGAATTAGCTCCACCTAAAATAAAAAAGGAATTACAAAATCTGTTGGGAAAGATAAATTACATGAGATGGTTCATATCTAACTTAACCAGCAGAATAGGAGTGTTCACTCCATTACTTCGTCTTAAAAATCAAGAAGAATTTTTATGGACCAAGGAACATCAGAAGGCGTTTGACGATATCGAGAGATATCTTATAAAGCCTCCGGTTCTAATTTCACCTCGGCATGGTCAGCCGTTGAAACTGTATGTTTCAACTGCCGAGGAAAATTTAGGATGCTTATTAGTTCAAGAAAATGAACTAAAAGAAAAACAAGCAGTTTATTATTTGAGCAGGCATTTGCTAGATGCCGAGAAAAGATACTCGGTAATGGAAAAATTATGTTTAGCATTGTATTATGCCTGCACGAAACTTAGGTATTACATATTGCCTGTTGAGGTATCGGTTGTTTGCAAAATCGATTTGATCAAACACATGTTAACAAAACTGGTGCTGAGAGGAAAAATAAGACGGTAGGTATTTGTATTGTTCGAATTCTCTCTAAATTATGTACCAGCGAAAGCTGTCAAAGGTTAGGCGATAGCTAACTTTTTAGTCGACTACCCGTGTGTTGAGGTCGAGGAACCGATTTTAGATTATGTCGGTCTTCAACCATGAACAATATACTTTGATAGGTCTAGGACTGTTGAATTGATAGGAGTAGGGCTTGCGGTACAATTACTTGAAGGTAGGAGTCTACGATTCATTTTTGAATTGGACTTCAGTTATTTGAACAACCAGGTCGAATACGAAGCCTTGATTTTCGGCCTCGAAATATTAAAATATTTAGGCGCACTAAGTGTTAGAGCAATCAGAGATTCTCAAATTGTGGTAAAGCAAGTAAATAGGAGAGTATCGATGTGAAAGTCCCAATCTTTTAGGATTATCTAAGTAAGGCGATAAAATTATTTCGCGAATTCAAAAATATGGAACTTGTGCACCTATCTGGAGACGAAAATGAAAAACAAATGAATTGGCTCAATCGACTTCAAGATATAAAGAGCATATAGAATCAAGCCAAGTAAAAATTCAAAGAAGAATTCTACCATCGGTTCATATGCAAAAGCCGATGATGGTTGCACCAATCACGACAGATAATGATTAGAGACAACTTATTATAGAATACTTAAGCAATCCAAACAGCTGAGTAAGCTATAGAGAGCGAAAGAAGGCACTTGGTTATTGCCTCCTGGATGGGCAATTATATAAGAGTGGATGATGAAGTGCTTTTGAAATGTCTATCGAAAAGTCCATGTTAGTCATGGGTGAGGTTCATGAGGGATTATGTGGAGCACATTTGGCCGAATAAAAATTAAGATGAACAATTCGACACTTAGGTTGTTATTGGCCGAATATGCATAAGGATTGCATGACTCATACGGCTTCAAGAAACGGAAGTCATTCTTAGAAGACAGAGGGAATCCGAGTAGAGGTGATTGCAACGAAGAAACGATGAGCCGAAAAAAGAAAGCTTGGAATCCTCGGAAGATGAAAGGTCAGATGAAAAAGCTTATGTTGTCAAGGATTTTGTAAAAGAATTTGAATGATGACGTTCATATTTATAGTGGAATGACGTAAGTAAGACAAAACGACACAATCAATCAGAGCTGTCGATTGGGAACATTGAATGCGAAATGACCAAAAGTTGCGGCCAATTGAGGTCGTCAGGTGAAACATTTAATGCGAAAAGACTAAAACAGCAGCCAATTACGATCGTTGATTAAACGCCGATAGTCATCTGAACGCTCATTCGAAAGACTATCAGGGGGGCACTGTTGGTGCATGAATTAGTGTGCCATAAGATAGACAGCCTAGCCTATGCATAAGCCAAAAAAATGAAGATACGTGGTGCACCAAGAGCCAGGAAAAGAGCACCTGAAGGTGAAGAGACTTTAGACGGGAACGGTTGAGACATGGCGCGTAACTCACACAGTCATAATTACGGGGGCGTAACCTACGTGATCGTGGCTACAACACTTCCTCACTACGCAAAACGGACGAATAACACGGGCTAACAAGAGATTATTATAAATAGTAATTTCGAAGCCTGTAATAAGGGTCTTACACCCTTGAAATAAGACCGCCTATACTTTTATGCAATTTACAACTTTCTGGAGTAGCCTTTACTGCATTTACAACTTTCTTTACAGTTGTTCTAGAAGTAGTTAACTAGTAACCCAAGCTTTCCAGTTCTCAATGCAATTGATTCGGCTCTTTCAGCTGAGTCTTTGATTCAGCCGAGCCTACTTGTTCCCGGCTTTCTTCAGATCGTTTGATCAGAACCCGGTTGAGCCGATCCCTTCTCAATTGAATCACTTGATCCCTCAAAACGTGGTGCATTTGAGGGTCAACCCAGAAAACCGATCCACCTCCAAAGAACGAGCAAGATTTTGATCTCGGGACTCGATCCAGGTCACATCTTATTTGGTTTCTGTCCAAACAAGGGCTTTTTGTCAATTTGTTACTTCATTTATGGTTGCCAGCAGTACACTAGAGTTTTATCATCTTCATCCTTATCTTTTTCACAACACGTTAGAGAGAGAGAGAGAGAGAGAGAGAGAGAGAGAGAGAGAGAGAGAGAGAGAGAGAGCTTGGGTTATGCATCGAGCACGCGCGCACGTAGGATTTTTTCTACGTTTCGACAGGGAGGTTGGTATTATAATATTGTTAATTTCTCGTTTGGATTCTTTCAATGGATTTTTGACATCGGATGGTTGGAGAGGTGGCTTTGTTGGATTTTTGTAGAAATTGAAGCTTAGAGATGGATTTCCATGTGATTTAGGAGCCGAATTTATGTGAATTTTATTGAGGGATTTTTCAAGCATCTTGGGAGTGTTCACATACATACACTATATAATCCATTCCCTCTATTCAATTCCGTGCTAACATTATTCTCTACCAACATATAACCATATATATACACCTACGTATGCACAATAGACATATACACGACCTAGTGTCCAATTAACCTTAATTTAACCTATTGTCCAATTAATCTAGCATAAATCATACTCACATAGTCACATGCAACATCATATATTCACCCTTCACTAATCTCTATAGCAATCATGCCTCGCAGCATGCATACCGACACATATACTCATATATATGCAAAATAGATGTAGAAGGAGGTACGCCGCTTTCGGCGACGCAGAACCTAGCTAGATCGTGAATCCAAGGATAGAAAATAGCGTCGGAGAAGTGAGGTGCTCCGGTACTACTCACCATGTCCGTACGGCAGCGCCAACCCTCGAAAATGCTCAAAAAATTCCACGGCAAAATTTCACAAAGATTCGCTTCCTAAATCACATATAATTCGATTTCTAAATTTCAATTTCTACAAAAATTCATCAAAATCTCCTCTCCAAGCCACTGTCAAGAATCCATCAAAAATTCCGATTCGAAGAAATAACAATAATATACTAACCTCACAGTCGAAGCGCCGAAAAAATCCTATGAGTACGTGGGCTCAATCGGCTCGTCGGATCATCAAAGCTCCTTCTTTCTTCCTCCTCTCAGCCGCTCTCTCCCTTTCTCTGTCTCGTACGAACCGAAGGAGGAAATGAAGGTAAAGGGTGGAGAGGCTCCTGTTGCCGACTACCAACCACTAAAAGGATGTAATAAGATGCCAAAAAATCTTCCAAGTATCAATAGCTCACTTTGGCCCAACGTGGGATTTCGGTTTCTGAGTTTGTTTTTGCTTTTATTTCCCGCCAAAACGGCTCCAACTAAGTCCAGCATTCTAAAATCATGCTGACTAGCAACTCATACTATAAACTTGCCTATTTGGGCAGAAGTTATAGTATTTGATACTTGGAGGGTTTTTTTTGCATTTTGCTACTTTATTTATGGATGCTAGTAGTACACTAGAGCTTTATCTTCTTCATCCTCATCTTCTTCTCAGCACGTTAGAGAGAGAGAGAGAGAGAGAGAGAGAGAGAGAGACGGGGGCTTGGGTTATGCAACGAGCCGATTGAGCATGTGCGCACATAGGATTTTTCGGCGTTTCGATTGCGAGGTTGGTATTATAATATTATTAATTTTCTCGTTTGGATTTTTACAATGGATTTTTGACAATGGATATTAGGAGAGGTGGCTTTGTTGGATTTTTGTAGAAATTGAAGCTTAGAAATGGATTTTATGTGATTTAGGAGTCGAATTTGCGTGAGTTTCGAGCATCTTGGCAATGTTCACATACATACAGTATATAATCCATTTCCTCTATTCAGTCTATGCTAATATAATTCTCTAGCAATATATAACCATACACATACACCTACACTGGCACAATAGACATACATGACCTATTGTCCAATTAACCTTGATTTAACCTATTGTTCAATTAATCTAGCATAAATCATACTCACATGCAACATCATATATTCACATTTCACTAATCTCTATAGCCATGACCACACCTCGCAGCATGCATACCAACATATATACCCATTTATGAAAAATAGATGTAGAAATAGGTACGCTGCTTTCGGCGATGCGGAACCCACCTAGATTGCGAATCTATGGATGGAAATTAGCATCGGAGAAGTGAGGTGCTCCTCTGCTGCTCACCTTGTCCGTACAGCAGCGTCAACCCCCGAAAAAGCTCAGAAAATTCTATGGCAGAATTTCACGAAGATTCGCCTCCTAAATCACATATAATTCGATTTCTAGACTTCAATTTGTACAAAAATTCATCAAAACCTCCTCTCCAAGCCACTATGAAGAATCCATAACAAATTTGGATTCGAAAAATTAATAATAAAATACTAACCTCGCAATTGAAGCGCCGAAAAAATTCTACGAGCATACAGGCTCGATCGACTCGTCGGATCACCAAAGCTCTCTCTTGGACTACGACGAAGGTGATCACTGATGTCTACTGCACCTCTGGAGGACCGTGCTCTCCTTCTGGAGGGTCGTCGGCGCCAGAGATAGCCGAAATAAGGAGGGTCAGCCAAGGAAGCCCTAGCTCGAGCTAAGATGGAGAAGCACTTGACTCTCCTAGGTTCCGGCGGTCAAAGGCAGGGCGTGCTAACTGGGGGAGGGTGTGGTTGACGAAGGAGGCCGGGCGGTGGCGGCCACGGTGGCGTTGTAGAGGTTGTGGCCACTAAAGGTGAGCTCGGGTAAGAACTTGCGCACTGGAAAAAGGAAAGGCCAGAGAAAGTCAGGGCGGCACCGAGGGATACCTCGGGACCCACTGCTGCCGGCGGCGACGGCGAGAAACGGCGGTGGTGCCTGCACCGAAGCTACGACCTTATCCCTCAAGGATCGGGACTAGGGGTGGTCCTCAGGCTTGGGGGCGATTTGGCGGGTTGGGGCTGCCGGAGGAAGGTCGCCGGGCCCCTGGCGTGTTGGGGGCGGCGGCCTGGGGCAGCGCGGTTAAGTAGGAGGAGATCTCAGGTTCAAGTACTGGAGGGACAGAGAGATGGAGACGGAGATTTGGGAGGGTTATTCAGCTAGTTTCCGGCGGCCGGAGGAGGTCGCAGGCAGTTGGGGTCAACGGCGGCACAAGTAGGGGTGGTCCCTATGGCAGCTGGCTAAGAGTTAGAAAGGTAGGCGTGGAGTAGGGTTAGAGAAACTCTACATTACAATATATAGTAGTTGGTATAATTGCACACCATATTTTTATCTCAGCCTCCCCCTTCCCATAGCACGCGTAATATACGCGAAGACACCTCTACAAATGATTTCACACGAAACGACACATACAATACTGTAACTTTTTCAAAGAAAACCCTTTTTTATATTTTGGCCACCTTCTAATTTTCGCGCTTTTTCGCGCTTTCAACGTGCCGAATCCAAAAACGGACTTTACCACGACTTCTGGCACTACTAGACTGTTAAAGTAGTGTTTTCGTTTCGTCAGTAATGGTTTCCGTTTCGCGAAATTGCCTTCTCTCTCTCTTTTCCCCAATTTGAACATATATTTTTATTCAAATTTTCAAATTTGAATTTAAATAACACAATTTATACAGAATTTATAGTTATTACAATTTTGATTTCAGAAATTTGTCTTTTGTTATCCTAGCAAATAATGCAAGATTGAGGCTTATGCGGTTGAGTGAGACAGCTGAGAATCTAAAGAGAAGAGCTGCCTCAAGCATCCTAGCTGGTAAAGAAGGTGATGCCAGGGAGCTACTTGTACAGAAGAAGAAGTTGATGAAAGCCTTGGAAAAATCAAAAAGCCGCATCGAGGTGCTTGATAAACTTTCAGCAAAAATCAATGAGGTAAAACTTGGATTATATTTTCAGCAAAAAAATTATGAGTTACTTTGTATTTGTGTCAAATCACGGGGAAATCTAAACCTGTATGAATGTTATAATAGTATCCACCACTAGTGGTAAATTGATCGATTACACCTTTTGCTGTTCTCTATTGTGTTCTTGTTGTACATATTTTTTTAGATTTTCGTTGTTGCTTTTGCTTAAGAATTTACATAAGATTGAAGAGAAATATTTGTGATAATTTAATCCCAGCTCACGGGAACATTATTCATCTCCTACAGAGGCTCATCATTTCACCGCATATACTTTCCGAACCTTTCGGAACAAAAGACCAAAAAGCCGTCTTTGTATCTCCAATATTTGTTATTGAGATAATATGCTGCAACCTGTTGGCTTCTCATGTTAGTGAGACTAATTGTAACGCAGGCCGATAAAAACTGCATGATAAGATGAAGAAGCATAAGGAGAAAATAGGGATACATGAAGAACCAATTCTTCGAGAAATACTAAATAATATTATTTAATTCTCAAACTGTAAAATCTGATTATATTAACCAAACACCACATATATACAAAGGCAATACTTGAATCCTATCGTAAATCAAATTCCTAAAATTTAGCAATTTTTCTAATACAAATATAACTAATTCTAGGATATCTCTAAATCTAAACAGATTTGAAATAACTACATAATCGGAATCAAAATAGGATAAATATAAGATTTTCCAAAAATATCCTAAACGTCAAACGCGGGCTGAAAGAGCTAAGCGATTACAAAGGGTCGAGAGTCGAGAACCGAGGGCCAAAACTCAATGGGATTTTCGACTTGACTTAATGGAATCGCATTTCTCCAGGAACTCAATCGCCAAACTAGCTTGCATCATTCTCCCTGGGCTGGAAAGAACTCGTCGTCGATTAAACGTTTCATTCTTTGAGGAATCTCCATTATAAGGGACCAAATGTTTTACATTAAAAACATCCGGTGTCTTCAGGTGGCTCAGTAACTTAACTTGATATGCATTGTCATTAATTCTCTTTAACACCTTGCAAGGGCTGATCTTTCGCTCGCTAAGCTTGTTGTATTCGTCCGTTGGATAATGATCCTTAGTTAAAATATCTCATACGAAATCACGTTCATCAAACGTCAACTTCTGCCTCTGTCGATCCGCTACTTCTTTATACTTAGCACTGCTATCCTCTATCTGCTATCGAATTTTATCATGAATAGATTTAAGTTGCTTGGCTGTAGCCTCTCCTCGAACGCCTTACTTTCCTACATGCTGAATAGGAGCCAAATCAAAAACACTGTTTGGGTTAGAGCCGTAAACTACCTCAAAAGGATTCCTATCGGATGTGTGATTTCGGGATCGATTAAAAGCGAATTCAGCTTGCAGCAGGACCAAATCCCACTATTTTGGCTTGTTTCCGGCTAGTGCACGCAGTAGACTGCCAAGATTTCGATTCACCACTTCGGTCTGCCCATCGGTCTGTGGATGATATATATACTAAATTTCAATTCGGTTTCCAATTTCTTCCAAAGACTTCTCCAAAAATGGCTTATAAATTATGTTCCGATCTAACATTATACTTTTCGATACGCCATGTAACTTCACTATCTCCTTGAAGTACAAATCGACAATATTGCTAGCATCCATGGTCTTACACGAAACAAAGTGTGCCATATTGTAAAACCGATCAACGACCACCATAATAGAATTCATATGCCACTGCATTCTCGAAAGCCATAGAACAAAATCCATGTTGGCATCTTCCCACGGTGCCTTCGGTACGGGTAAAGGAGTATACAACCCAGCATTCGTCGCAACACCTTTCGACAACTGGCATACATGACATCGAATGACAAATCTATCGACATCTCGCTTCATCTTCGACCAATAATAATTGCTTGAAACTAGTGCCAATGATTTATCTCGACCGAAATACCTTTCACCGTGTAACTTCTTGATAATTTTATCACGAAGCAAACAATTGGGAATAAACAGTTGCACACCCTTAAACAGAAACCCATCTTGCACTTGAAATTCAATTGATTTGCCGGACTTGGCTTTGATAAATATCTTGCTGAAGTATGGGTCTTCCGCATACAACTCCTTTAAAGTATCGAAGCCAGCAACTTGAACCCTCATAGTAGTAAGGACTCCGGTCTGCCGACTCAAAGCATCAGCAATTCGGTTGACGGTTCCTGATTTATGTCGGAGTACAAAGTTGTACTCTTGCAGAAAACTCGCCCACTTTGCATGTCGGTTGCTTAATTTCTCTTGATCGTTGATATATATTTTAGTGCTTCATGGTCGGTGTGTAATACAAATTCTTGATGTAGCAAATAGTGTCTCTAATGCTGTAGTGCTCGGACCACTGCGTACAACTCAAGGTTGTATGTGGAATACTTGGTTTTTGACTCCGATAGTTTCTCACTGAAGAAGGCTATAGAATGCCCTTCTTGACTCATCACAACACCTACTCCATGACCCGATACTTCACAATCCACTTCAAAAACCTTTGCGAAATCAGGGAGACTTAAGATTGGCGCTGAATTAATTTTTTGCTTAATAACCTCGAAGCTTTTCTGCGCGCCTTAGGAGTCCATTTAAAGACCTTCAACTTCAAACAATCGGTTACCGGCGCTATCTGCTAAAATTTTGAATGAACCTATGGTAAAATGGCGCCAATCCATGAAAATTCCATACTTCATAAATGCTTCTCGGAATTGGTCACTCTTGTATTGCACAAACCTTTGATGGGTCTACTTTCACTCCCTCTGCCGAGACGATGAATCCCAAGAATGTCAAGCTCTCGGTCATAAAGTGACACTTCTTAGGGTTAGCATAAAGTTGTTCTTGCCGAAGCGCGTCAAGAACCTCTCGTAAATGCTGACAATGCACCTCATTCGTGGGATTATAGATTAAGATGTTATCGAAATATACAACTACAAATTTACCAATGAACGGTTGCAGCACATGGTTCATCAGCCGCATAAAAGTACTTGGTGCATTCGACAAGCTGAATGGCATCATCAGCCACTCGTACAACCCGTCTCGAGTCTTGAATGCTGTCTTTAATTCGTCTCTGGGCCTGATTCGAAGCTGATGGTACCCGCTCCTTAAATCGATCTTTGAGAATACCTTTGCTCCCGCCAACTGGTCGAGCATATTATCCAGCCGCCTTAGATATTAGAAAAGAAATACTCGAAATTTGATTGTGATTATTTATCTAACTAATTTAGTGATAAAAAATAAATTGGACTTACAGATAAATGCTAATAATCCAAAATATTTAATCGATCCGGAAGCGTGCGTAGCACTGCCCTAAGGTGTATTCTTGTCCTTACGTACGGGATTAACCGAGAACACCACCTCAATATACGATCAGAATTCCTCCAGCGAGCACGATCATTGAGGAGGTTAACGGAGATTTTTTCAACACCCAGTATAAATAAGAAGAGAATTGAGAAAAAAGATGAAGCAAGATTTTAACTCAAGTGCCATACTATATCCCCTACTCTGTAAGAATAGAAGGATATTTATAGAGAGGGAGACGAATGTTGGGAATCGAACGTTGAGCAACGTTCGACCCACGTTCTCTTCCTATCAGGCACAAGAATTGGAACGGAAAAAACACCCACATTTTTTCCGTTGGGTTTTCTTTTGCGCTAAGAAAGAGATAAATTAAATAAATAAATAATTAATTAAATAGAAATAAATAATAATAATAATAATAATAATAATAATAATAATAATAATAATAATAATAATAATAATAATAATAATAATAATAATAATAATAATAATAATAATAATAATAATAATAATAATAATAATAATAATAATAATAATAATAATAATAATAATAATAATAATAATAATAATAATAATAAATGAGGATTTTGAATTTTACTCCAACCATAGATATTTAATCATAATTCGATTGATCGCTCGACTGTCGACACACATCCGCCACGAGGGATAAGACTTGGTTGGATGAATCCCTTGTCTAATAATTCTTGAACTTGCTGTTGTAACTCTTCGTATTCCTTCGGGCTCATCCGATAAGCTGATTTGTTCGACAAACTTGCTCCCGGAATTAGATCGATATGATGTTGGATATCCGGCATCGGTGGCAATCCCGAAGGTAGGTCTTATGGGAAAATGTCACTAAACTTCTGGATAACCGGCTTCGCCTCTTCGGAAATCATGATCGGTTGTCAGTTGCTCGATCACAGCTAGAACCGCCCCTAATTCCTTAGCTTCTTCAATGAAACCCTTCAGAGACAGCATGCTAATACTTTTCTCTGGTTTAGGTATCGGTTTATTCTTTTCTTTTATAGGCTTCAAAGTGATCCACACGTTGTCCTTCCAAAGGTGTAGGCGTTCTTCCTCCCGTCGTAAATTTCCTTTCAGTCAAACTATCACGGCTTGCCCAATAGGATATGGTAAACATCCGTCGGTACTATATAGCACCAAATCTGATCAAAGTACTTATTTCCAATCGACAAAGAAACCAAGCACCGCGAGTCGACATTCACTTCACTTCTGTTCTTAAACCAAGTTAACCTGCATGGATGAGGATGTTTCTCATTCGTCAAACCAAGTTTCCTCACCGCCTCTTGTGAGACGATATTCTCAGTATTGCCGCCATTGACATTTACTCTGAACACTTTATTCTTAACTGTTCAATGTATATGAAAGATTTTGGTACGCCGCTAGCCAATTTTCTCCTCCTGACGAGGCGCTAATTGCATATTCTTTATAATTAAAGTCATATCTTGATCTCCATCGATACCATCAGGATCCTCCTCATCAGCTTCCTCGTCGTAGAAAGGGTCACCGGGTTCACCCGATTCATCTTCAAAATTCTGTTCGACGTACAACTGTTTTCCAGGTTGGCTACTATTCTTGTGACAATCTCGGGCTAGGTGACGCAACTCTCCGCATTGGAAACAACGAACACCAGTTTTATTGCTTGGTACAACTTTACTCGCTCCTGGTTTGGCTGAAGTGGATTAGGTTTCTTGTTTGGCCTCTGGTCGAACCCTTTGTCCCCCCGGATCAGAGTAGTTCTCTCCCAAACCAGTTTGGCTTGTTTGCGACCCAGTTCGGCTTTGTTGCATCTCAACCACTAGGGCTCCGTTGGTACGCCTCGGATATTGTCCAGATCGCTTGCAAACTCAACATGTCCTGGATAGACAGTCATAGCCCACAAATGTACCTCACGGCCTGTTATTCCTCGGATTCAGTTAGACCATTCCGAGCAATCAATTGATAGAACTTCTCAGTATAATTGGCCACCGTTCAACTACCTTGTCGAAGGTTCTGAAGCAGCTAGTACAGGACTTGGGTATAATTGAAAGGCATGAACTATTTCATTTTCTCCTTCATGTGCTCCTAATTTGTGATCTTTGACTTGTCTTTCCTCTGTCGAGTCTTCTCTAGCTGTTCCCACTACGCTGAAGCTCGCCCCTTGAGTTTTAAGGCAACTAACCTCACCTTTTTATCCTCGGACATGCCTTTATATTTGAAGATGCGCTCGATCGTGTTCAACCAATCATGAAGCTCTCTGCTTGTGGACCTCCCGAATACTTCGGAAGTTCCACCTTGATACTTGAATCAACCCACCGATCAACACGACCGATGCGGCCCGTATCACGACCGTGCATGGAGAGTGCGACCATGCGACCATAGAAGGGGTTATCAAAGCCGGAAGACTCCGAATCAAGGTCATCGTCTTCTTGGCCCTGAGTTTCGACCAACGCTAGGCGTGTGGTCAAGACCTCAATCTGCCTTCTCAATTCTTCAATTTTGATATGACGAAGATCTCGCTGACCTCGAGGTCCAATGCTTGCATGCTCGCCGTTGTTCACGATACCAGGGTTGTCCTTGAATCATAGCATCTTGGTTCGCATTCTGGTTCCTTCTCCGACCGCCTGCCATGTCTCGCAAAAGCACCACTCCAAGGTTCAGTTAGCTCTGATACCAACTGATGCAGGCTGATAAAAGCCACGTGGTAACATGAAGCACAAGGAGAAAAGAGGGATACACGAAGAACCAATTCTTTTACAAATACTAAATTATTCAATTATCAAAACTCTATAGATTTTGATTATATTAACCAAACGCCACATATATATAAATTCTCAAAACTCCTTTTTGTACTTTTTTTTTTCTAAAAAATGTATTTTTTTTTTTAGAATAAAAGATAACTCGTTTTTAAATTATAACTTTTGACTTATAATTTTTACTTTACACAATTATACCCAACTCTCTAAAACTCTTTTAAAAATTTTATAAATTAAAAAAACTAAAATACTAACAATAAATTTAACTTTTTAATATTATTAATATTTAATATTATATAAAATTTAAAACTTTAGAGATTAATAATTTTAACTTTTTAGTTATATAGATTTTTAATATAAATTTTTTTACTTATATTTCTTTGACCAATAACCAGCTTTAATATAAAATTAATATTATTTTCTTTTCATAATTTTTATTATTTGAAGAGAAATTGATATTCTAAAAAAAATAATCATAAAAAATATATAAATTTTGAATTAATCATATTACATAATTACATTAGAGGAAAGTAAAAAAAAAATTAAGAAATTAAAAATATATTTAAATAAAATGGCATGGCTTACAAAACCAACTAGCAAACAATAGAAAAAAAAAATTCAACACTATTTTCTTCGTTACATCATTTTTTTCTTTAAAAAAAAAGTAGCATCCAATAAAGAGACGTACCAAATAAAAAAGGAGAGGCACAACAAGTAATAGGCAGCAACGAGGAGATCAGGGAGGTTGTACTCTAGCTTGCCACAGGTGCTGGTGTATTTTTAGGCACTTGATTCTATTTTATCTGAAGATGTAGACTCATGACCTTTTTTATATTGTATTATTAATTATGCAGCTTGCCAATCTTTTAAGTACACTAAAATCTCGACCACATCGTCCTTAAGCCGAGTTCTGTAATTATCCAGTATTCTTCCACCTACACTAAAAACAGACTTCGATGCCATCGTTGAAAGCTACACAGTTAGTAGATCACGTGTCATGGCAGAAAACACATGAATGGACTTTCATATGTTTTCCAGCAGGCCAAAATATCTAACTTATCTAATTTATCTTCGTTGAAAAGATTTGAAAAATCAGTTTGCAAGTAAAACTAAAGTTCGTTAAAAGAAGTATTAAAATCAGTTTATTTTTGTTTTCTCATCAAAGATAAAATCATATTTTTACTAGTTTTACCATTGCTACTACTGCTGCTGCTTTGTAACTGTGAAGAATATGATCGCTTACTACCCGAAGCAGTTGCATAAATACTATACATTTGATATAAAGAATTATTTACTATTTGAAAAATATTTTCTCCACTTGAATAATTTGTTGAATTAATGTCACATCCCGAGACCCCCTGCGTGCACAGACTCGCCGAACGGACAGAGTCTCCTTTGTACGTCCAAGGCGTACAAGAGCGAGAAAAGTAAACCTATTAAACATTCACATTTATATTTTCATCTTCCAAAATAAAACCTCTACAATGTTCTCTCTCAAAATGGAAAGCCATACATCATCTACTACATGTAATACAAAAGGGTGATCTATACACGGAGGTCAAGCTTCCTAGGGCGCAACGCCCTGCCGCAGTCCAGCGTCGCTACGGTCGGGGATGGGTTTGCAAAACAGGGGGTGAGAACTATAGTAAAATTTTCAGTGGGTTCGGCCGCCGACCTAGGTGACTTTCTCACTAGGTCTAATCAAGGCATAAGTATAATGGGATAATAGGAAAGCAGTAAAGTATCTATAGGAAAGCAGTAAAGCATCTACAGGAAGCAGTGAAGTATCTACACTATATAATATGAAAGGAACAACTGCTACTATTCCTTGGTATAATGCCTCATACCCAACTCTACATGAACGACCCATTGATCTTTCAGCCCAATCAACCGGCTCAGCAATTGTCGAGCCCAACTCACAACTAAAAGCCAAGTGGAGAGATACCTCATCCACTATCTGGTCGTCTGATGGGGAGATACAACCTCAACCCGTGGGGAGATAAACCCTCAACCCACACGTGACACTTCGGAGTATGCTGCTTGTGGAGTAGCAACCTCCACAAGCTATACAGACTGTGAGTATGATCTAGCTCTCCAATGCAGGGAGCTCCACCAAATCACGACAACGCTATCAGGGGATCTAATAATCCCAAGCACTCGACTCAGGTGATCTGAGACGACACACCTCTATCGCAATCAACAATAACTAACCCTGAACATATCTCGACTCTCTACATGATCGTGAGATGCCACCCAATCCATAATCTTTTACTAGGTTCTTGTTTAATAATATCAAGCCACTCAAAGCATAACACTAAGTTCTCGCTTAATAATACGATGTCACTAGTGTTTTCTATGTTTTCCTAATCCTGTTTTCTAGTTCTTTTGCAAATTCTAGAGTTTCTGTTCTCCGAAAAACCCAATCTTCAGGCATCTTATGTTTTGAGTTTTTTACACAAGTTGACTATTCCTATTTTAGGTAGCATGCAAAAAACTATAATATTTACATTCAAACTAACTCTAGATTTCATGTTTTCTACTAATACACATAATGCTCAAAAGAGGAAAATTGGACATAGAAGGAAATTCAACCGATTCAGATAACACCACCCGCCTTGGTTCGATGCCAACTGGTTGGGGATTAAAGCGATCGAACTTTCGACGTCGTTTGGGCGCGTTACGACGCCGACGAATGGAAAAACGCCGATTTCGGTCCGTTTTTTAAATCGGCCGTCGTAGCTTCGTCGGATCGCAAATCAAACTTGTTAGGCGATCTTCTACAACCTTCAATTAGAGACATTAATCATCATTTTAGATCAAAATCCATAAAAATCTGAAATCTACGTTCAAAACCCCAGATTCTCATTTCCTTAACTTCATCGCGATTTTATCGAAATTTTCCTTGATTCTTTCGTTTAGAATACTTGTAGGATCACTTAGAACGTAAATATAAAGGAATTACAACAAAACCTAAATTAATTTTCATGAAACTCACCTCAAAATCCGAAGCTTTCGAGCTTTTCTTGCTCCAAAAGCGCGACCTTCTTCTTCTTAAGTTCCTCGCGACTCGATTCGTGATTCGGTGCTCGTTCTCTAGAGAGAGAAAGAGAGGCGAGAGAGAGTGTAACCAAGTGAGGAAGTGTGTGTATGCGTGAGGGAGGGTGAAGGGTTGAGGCTCTGTGGTGATATTATGTTGTAACAATATGTTGGAAACCCCCCTAACTCTCCTGAAATTCCAAGCTGCTGCTGCCCTGCTCCATTTGCTGGTTGTGCTGGGTACTGATACCCATAATGTGCACTTTGCAAATTTTGCACAGCGAGGCCTCCGAGTCTGTTTTTTAAGGTAGTTTCGCGCCATAAAAGTTCGGTTTCACTTGAAATTTCACCGATACTGCGGGGATAACCTCCCAAATTGTTTTCTACTTTGCCTAATTTGGTCAAAGTTCAATCCAATGCACTGAGTTTTAGTACACTATAATTAATTTCCAAAAATTCATTATATTTTGTAAGAGCAATTTCTACTCCATTTAATTCAATTCTAGGATCCATTACAGAGGCCAAAAGAGGTACAATGAGAATTTCTTTTCAATAGTCTTTAAATTTGGATTATATCAAAAAAACAATTTGAGTTAAAATAGGAGAATTCCTATATTCAGCAAAATGACTACTCATAAGTAAATTTTAATTATGAAAATGACATGAAGTTGGATAATACATACCTGACAAAAGTTTGGTTGACTTATAAAATGGTTGCAAAAAAGCCATAAGAATTTGGCCAATATTTCATTCTTCATTAGTTTTGAGATTATGTTGCATTCTCTCATTGTAAAAAATAGATAAGATATTTCTATATTCATAACAATATTGCGACATTTTATATGTGGAATTCCATCGGTGTTGAACATTAAAATAAATCTTGTGTACTTTTGGCCCAGTTGTCTACATAAACTTTTAAAATTTTGTTTTCTTGGACCAGAACTATGAATAAACATAATACAACCTTTTAATTTTTTTTATTTGTGGACTAATTATTTTTAAACCCTCATATACACATAAATTTATAATATGACATGCACCTTTATTATGAAATAATTTTTTATCTAAAATGGGATGCAAATTATTTTTAAAAATTTGAACTGCTGTTCTATTATTGCTAGCGGGGCTCTTTTTGAAAATGACCTTCTCAAAATTTTTAATTTTCAAAATGGCCCTACAAAATTTCAAATCGCAAAAATGGCCTTATGACTGCCACGCGTGCGGAGCTGGAATAAGTTGAACACGATGAATGGTTAAACACGGGGAATGGTTCCTCGTGTTGGAACACGGTGAACCATTCACCGTGTTCTTGACAAAATCCATCGGTTTACAAAATTTTTAATAAAATTTCAATTTATACAATTTCAAAGGAATAACAATGAACAATATAAAACTTTGAAATAAACAAAATACAACAATCAACAGTATTGATAAATCGATAATTTATACAAGTTCAAGGAGAATATAAACAATGAACAATGAAAGTATACAACTTTGAAACAACAAAAAAATACAACAATCAAATGCGAATATAACAATATATATGCCACAGCACATCATACCATACCACAACACATCACGTCACACCATACCACAGCACATCACATCACACCATACCACAGCACATCACATCAAATACGAACCACATCACACCATAACAATATATAAACAAATGGACGTCATGAAAGAATAAAGCATCGATAAAAGATAAATATCAAAATCACATCACAACGAAACAATATAAATATAACAACGCATAACGACAATGTAGACTAATCAAATGGCTCTATAATGTCGAATTGGTCGAGATGTGGGCTAGTCGTGCCCTCTGGCTGTGGAGGAGCTGAAGATGAGGGTTGATCGGTATGGGAAGACCGCAGCTGTCGATCCCGTGGGCGCCTTCGGTAAACAATATCAGGTCGCCGAGGACGATCATATGGTACAAACCTCGATGGACTGTGATGATGCATGTCCCGACGTCGATGCTCTACCATGATTTGCTGGTCGTGGAGGCGTAGTATGTGGAATTGTCTATAGAGTCTCCAAAGCTACCTCCATTTGATCAACAATATGTGTCAGAGTCTCGAAAGGTGCTCCACTATATGAAATATCGGGTAGGACACCTCTGATCGCATATTGAGATCTCTGAATGAGATCGATCTGGAATCAAAACAGTATCATAAAAATTACATTGACTTTTGTTTGAATATTAAAATAATTATTATATATATATATATATATATATATATATATATATATATATATATATATATATATATATATATATATATATATATATATATATATATATATATATCATACCAAAAATTTCTCGACATGTCCACGGGGCTGATATGCGAGGGGTGGACGCTGCAGTGGACTAGATATCTACCTTTTGGTGATACCCCAATACCACTGCATGTAGATAGAAGTAGCGCGTACATGATCGGGATCTCCAGGTGGGTCCACCTCTACTATATCCATCAGTCGAGCATCCCAATGTTGAATATGTATAGCATGAAACGCAGCCCAATTCTCATCCGCTCTACTTCGTGAAGTAATGCGAGGTAGCAACTACTGCGTCGGGTATATGCTGTAGAAATCCAATATGACGAAGCACCCGATCTGGAAGATGTAGCTCAATAATATGAAAACATACTAAGATGGTCCATGCTCGCCATACCGGAGACCCCACTGGACAAAATAGTGGAAGTGACTAGTATTACATCTGTATATGATCTCCATGTAATCTATTGTGAAAAATATATGATAAGTAACTTGTATTAAAATGAAAGCTATGTGAATGAAAACTTATGATAATTAGCTCATGTACCTGGAACTTTAACTGGTGATCCAGCTGATCACGATAAAACTCAATATCAGTTGTCCCGACATTTTTCCGAAAAGCTAGCCTAGTATTTCACTTATTTTATTTATATCGTATTAGTAACGATAACATAAAATACTGAAAACTTGAAAAAAAATACATAGCGCAACCTAGTGGCGCATCAATAAGATCAGGCTGCGGTCCAACTATCTCAGGACGACCGATGTGCAGATGGTCCCATGCCCAAATCTACATAAAAAGCTACTTAGAAAAAAAAAAAAAAATCACGAATGAAATCCTATTTTTATTTTTTAGGATCCTTGATTAGGTACCCCTTCCTATTGTAATTGTGACTTTTGCAAAACAACCTCCTAGTTAAATTCACAAACAGGTGAAATTAGTTTTTCATAAAGGTAATCAAAATCATCTCATAATATGTTGGAAGGTCAAAATGTTTTGAAATTCAACATTTTTCTAGTCATTCTAATATTCTGCGCTTAACTTTAAGAGATTTTTTATTCTGTCTTTGCATTTAACCTATTATTGCCTTTTTTTTTATAGCCTTTGAGAACGAACCCATATTCCTGATCACTAGAAATGTCATACCTTGATTAAAAATTGCCTGGTTTCAGGCAATTTCTCTAAAAGAAAGCAAGTTGATAGAACACGTCACCATGCAACGTGAGATCGGTCGGAAAGATTCCAGTAATCAGATTCGATACACCCCCACTAAGTCTCACATTGGTGAAGTTGCAGACAAAGCAAAGGATTCTTCGGCTGCTATTCTGAAATCAGCAGAAAATTATTCTGTTAAAGTGAGAAGTCATAATGCAAATATTGCTGCAAATTTTGAGAAACAGGATTTTGAAGCTTCTGAAAAGTCCACCGATTCTGATGATGATAGCATGGTCGGCAGTTTAACTGGCCTATCGTCATATTGGGATTTGCTTGAACAAATTGACACGCAACTACATTTAGTGGAATCCAATATAGAAAAGTTCATTAGTACCCAATTATCAATACAAAGCGAGCAGAATCAGATGAAAGACCGACTGCAGAAGTTATCAGAAATTTTAAACGATGTACTCTGCATCAGAGAAAGGTTAGTCTTGACTAATATTTCCTTTTGTTTTTGCTGTTAATGATAAAGGTAGGAGTTGAAAAGCCAAAAGTAAAAAATCTTTGCAGTTTGAGTGTCACTCCATATTAAATTAAATTTGTGATGGTGAAGTTGGAAGCACTTTTTCTGCCTGATGTCATACTAATAGCATGAGATAGGCCAATATATGACAAACTGAATAAATTTTTACAAAACTGATGTTGTACCAGAATATACTTGGACATTTTTGAAATTGAGTTCTCAAATATTTCAGGATTGCAATCATCATGCAGACACTAAAAGATGGCAGCTGAACCTCAAATTGTGCGAGTGGACACGTGCGTAATGATTTTAGTGGGTATGTATATAATTCTCTCTAAATCTTCTCAATTATTTGTTATTTTCTTGTTCTTCGATAATATTAATGAATGGTAATGGAACTTGAAAAGTTGAACATAAATTTGTAAATGTCGTAAACAGTGCATTAACTCTTATCTATGTAGTGTAGCATGATGAAGTAAGGAAATGATCTATTGACTGGTGTTTGGGTTTAACATTTCATGATATTAATAGCAAGACAATAATCCACTAGAGCACTTGAAGAGCAAAACAAACCAAATTCTTTGACAGAGATAATTAATTCAGCAATTGGCTCTAGTTAAGAACACGTTGTTTGGGCTAAACCAAATACTTTCTTCTATTGCAAAGGTATAGGCTGAGTCACAGGAAAATTTTAGTTCACATTGTATTAGTTGGTGCAGAACGAAGATTTAGAATAACTAAAATACGAACAATTTCTTGGAAAGGGTTAACATTTATCATGAAAAGCAAATAAATAATGATTTAATTAGATGCAGCTCCATACTAGTCCAAATTTTTGTATAACAATGTATTCTTTTATATAATCAAGAATACAAAACAAGCATTTGTAATAAGCTAGCAGCCAACATTGACAATTTTTGAAGATAGACAGACAATTAGATTGTCTTTTGGCGTCGTAATGATGTGATTTGAAAAATCCATGAAACTACCATTTCCACTGCATTAGATCCTATAATTTAAGCATTGAGCCTCTATTTTCATATTAATCTACCAAATTTATTGACGACTTTATCTAACTCGATTAAATATCCCTTCTAGTGAGGGCTTTAACCGGCGCGGAGAAGGAGAGAAGGGGGGTTTATGCTTGAGATTGTTTAGCAATTCCAAACTAATTTT
Source organism: Tillandsia leiboldiana (assembly GCA_029204045.2). Lineage (NCBI taxonomy): Eukaryota > Viridiplantae > Streptophyta > Magnoliopsida > Poales > Bromeliaceae > Tillandsia > Tillandsia leiboldiana. Next base: position 23,690,210 of record CM055077.1, read on the forward strand.
GCAATTTCGGATCATATTCGTGTTACTCATGCGAAGAATTGAAATTATTGCCATTCAACCAAGCACAATAAAGAGAAATTCACAGTAGTGGAAAACAAAAGTAATTGGTCTGCATGCTCAAGTAGGGAGATCTTTACGGGCACGATCCATATTTTGAGGCTCTCTCAAAAAAATCCTCCCCTAATGTGAAATAAACAAAGAAAGAAAGAAAAAAGTCCTTTAAGAATTTACAGGTAACCTCTCAGTATTTGTGCAATTTGTAACTTCCTTTCATCATTGCTTTGTGAGAATATGGTGCTAGAAATATTTGACTAGACTTATTTACTTTTAAAGTTTCCCCTAATAAAATAAATAAATAAATAAATATTATAAAATTAAATTTAATATGAAGTAAATAGAATTGGGCTAGCGTAGGATGAGGCATGCACGAAGAACTTTCTTGGAGACAAATTTGCCCCTCCACGACGAGGCTACATGGCAAATCGATCTAGCTTTACTACTATCCTAGAACTCGTGAATCTCCTTGGTCGGTACGGCTTCAAAGAAGTATTAAAACAGTAGTATTAAAGTGTCATATGTTTACAATGTGTACTAGCAATATTTAAACTTATAATTATAGTTTGTGTATAATAAGCTAAATGCCATAACCTATGACAGCATTATAGATCAACAGAAATCGACACCCAGAATTTCATCAAAACTCCAGTAAGAGCTCGATTATGAGTTAATAATAACAATATAAGGATGTTTATGCAACTGTGTTCTCAGGCAAGTTACAATTCTATGTGTTGACATGGCATGGAAAATGCGAACTAGTTGAAATTTTCACCTAAACAATTTAGTCCATGAACTCACATGCTGGTGTGTTACTGCTTTTTCTATGGAAGTACTTTTAATCCTGGCACAGGACGACTTCAATAAATTGCTCATTTTACTAGGAAGTCATGATATCGTTCTTCATAGACATTGTGCAAGTATCATACTAGCACAAAAATTGTCATTTTTTTCATGAAAAGGGTCGAGTTTCGCTGCACATTGTAACTCGGACAATAGGTTTTCTTGGCAGAGGTGGATGCGCGTGCAAAATGTGAGGAAGTTCAGGGACTGAACAGTCGCCCAACTGGAACTTCGGATCATTTGAAAATTGAAAGCAACCATGGTGAATCTTGATTTCTGTTAGTTCGCGCCCTGACAAATTATTGCCTACAGCTGTGGATTTACGTAGCCGTCCACCGTGCTTCCATCTGTGCATCACAAGATCATGATCCAACTATCCTGCAACTTACCAGGCGCGGTGTAGAGTGAATTATCAAATGGGGTAGGAGTATGCAGAGATAAGGATGCAACCGCTGGATACAGGTGATAATTTTTTGTGACGCAAATTGCAAGATTAGGCTGCACAATAAAAGTTTTCAGACACTGGATTAATCATGTTCAAACGATTGTTCAAGTTGTGTATGTTTTTGCTGTAGTTATTTGATTCTTGGATATTGCTTCAGCGAATATGTGCCTTGTGTCAAAGTTTGTACTATAATATTTTACAGAAACAAACTGTCAAACATTGATCGACTTAGGTCCTGTTTGTTTTTGTCGATCCCGAGGTTGAACTCTAGACTTCAAGAAAGTTTTAGGAATACTGGCATTTGTTTTGACTATGAAGTCACGAGATTACCCACATGCCCACTCACAATTATACAGAGATTGGCCTTTCAACTTAGTGGGGCGAGAGGTGAAGTTAAATTCGTGAAACTAACCAGTTCCTCACTTTCTAACTTTCTGCTTTTAAACCAATGCTTAGTCTTCATCCAGCATTGTTCAAAATAGCACGGTAGCCGCTGCTATAATGAAATTACTTTACTACTGCTACGCTATAACATTTTAAATAGGATTTACCCAAGCTGGCGCTGGCGGCCTATACCCGAAAGCTTGAAAATTGCAAATAGGGTAGGGTTTTGAGGGTAAATTAATGATCAAAAAATTGTAAATGGACTCTAGATTTTTCAAGTTTTTTGTCTTTTTGGTTTTCTAAATCATAATCTTTTGAATTAAGTCGTCCATATAATAACATTAAATATGTACAGACTTTCAATGCTAGAAAAAGGTAATGGTTAGTTACTTTCTCTTCAAAATTATATATATATTCTGTAAGGAATATAGACATATTAAATAGCTTTTTGTGAAATCCACTATGGGTTTGTATTTTACTATTAGACACTTCAAATGCTATGTTATGTACCTGTTATCTGACTATTTATAATCTTGTTAGCCAGCATGAGATTTTACATATAAATTAATAATTTAAAACCACTGGACTAAATCCCTTATTAGGAAACTAGCCTTCACAAGTTTCCTTACCAACTGAAGTTCTTACCATGTTTGTTTTCTCTACACTGCCACTTTCTGTTTTTAAAAAAATCAATTGAGTTATTGTTAAGGAAAGTACCTGTCACAATTCTTGCAGGCCTTGAATTTTTGCTTCTATGTGTATATGTTGATGCTCTCCACAGGGGTAAATGCTAGTTTTGTGTGACAATGAAAAAGTTAAAAATATGACAGTCACATAAGATAATGAGGTATCTACAATCAATTAAATTGCTACTCTGAAATTCACCCATCCTATCATAATTAAAAAAAAGATAGTTTTGCTGTACTTTACTCTCAAAAGTAGAGATATAATTGACTCAGTTACTAAAGACTTTCTCTGATCTAAAACACTTTGCTTTGGGAGAATCCTTATATATGCTAGTGTCATGTAAACCAAAAATTGAATGCTGAAGCTCAGGAAGATGTGATTTGAAATTATTGTAACTGTTGAATGAACTGAGAGCTTTGTTTCTACACTAAGAAGAAAATAAAATAAAATAAAAATTGTAAACTTATAGTATTGTACATGCACATTTCATTCCTCCAAAATTGCATAGGAGATTCCATAAGAATAATATTACACATAAATGACAATTTAATTACATAAAAATAACTTGTAAGAGAGATGTTTAATGTATCTCACAATGCAACCCAATATCTGTAACAGTCGATTTTGTATACATGGCATATAATGAGTAATTTAGCTATTCAAAATTGAACCTACCTAAATCACATGGGTGTCTCAATCAAAAATAAATAAATAAATAAATCACTTATTACCGCATTTATAAAACCAGTTCAGCAGCAACAATTACATTCTAAACAAAAATTCCAGGCAAATTACAAATTACAAAAAGACAAAAGAAAAGCAAAAAAAAGCAGAAAATCCCAGGCAAAATCTGCTATCAACTATCAACTACTTCAAAAATCTGCAATCAAGTGTCATGATCTAAGCTTTCAAAACCATTAAGAGGATTGACGCAGAAAGAGGATCAACATCACATGATTATACCATAATAATTAACGTATCGAGTATATGACATTAAGTTAAACAAAAAACAACACGAAAAGAAACGCTTGGTTAACTGGTCTCATATTTTTTGCATTTACATGTTCATTTAAAACATAATGTCCTAATCCAAGCACCACGAGAAGAAAGCATTAGGTAAGGTGTGACCTTTGTCATGATAAAATCTCTTGAGCATAAAATTACGTGAAGCAGTAGACTCATTGAGCTCTTAAAGAGAGTAGCGATAACCGCGTATTTGGATTATAGGTCACATCAAACACCTAGGTCACACCAAACACCAAGAGAGATTTCTATTTTCAGACCGAATTAACTTGATAGCAGCCGCAACTTGGGTAAGCTCCTCGAATGAATGCGAAAATAAGCTTCTCGGAGTGACCGACAACCACATCGTCGACATTGAAATAATAAGTCGGCTCAAAATGTCTTCTCATAATCAACACATGTTTGCTTGGCCTCCACCTGATCGGAAGAAGAGATTTCGTAAATACACAAATACAAGTCAGCCGCCCATATGAGGAAGCATTTCTAGTACTTTACAGTTACAGAATTTTTCGATAAAATGTACAAGTTAGTCTTTGTCTCACATCACTTATGTTCCTTGTTTCACTAAACTCAAATTCTACATAATTAAATGCGTCGTGTGAGCACCTGAACATACTTCTCGATTCTTATTATCGTTAGTTAGCTTCGAAATGCCATCTTTCTGAAGAAAAAGAGAAGGGAATATCATAGATGCATCCAGAACATCCGAATAAACTTTTAGCTTACCAACATCCAGAGAAACTCTTGATGCATGTTTGGCGTGGCTTCTAAAACAGCTTCTCTATTTAAAAGCAACAGTAGGCATTTGGCGGACAAACTATGAGAGCTTTGGCAGTCACAAGAAGCTAAAATGAGCTCCTAAGCCCAATAAGCAGAAGCTCCTATTTAAGCTTCTGCTTTTGCTGTACCAGAAACTATTGCAGGAATTTTAATGGAAAGGCTGTTAATGCTTCAGACAGACATAATCTGCAAGTAGGATAAAGAGCTTTAAAGGAATGTTCGGTATATACTGATTGGCATAAATATTTTGCATAGAGATCTGCAATGGAGTACCCAAGAAGCCTAGTAAGATTTAATTTCATACAGAACTAAACATAATGACTTTGAAAAGCTTCAAGTAGAGATTGAGTTCCTCTCTAGCGATTAAGGCTCACTGCTATGGACGATGCTGACAACACATTCCTAATACAATAATTACTGAACAAATGCTCTGAATATCAGACATCACAAGGAACAAGCCCGTGTTCTTATCAGAAAAAGGGTACTTGTGTGCATCTGCTTGAGAATTCGTGACGTTACAATATAGTGTTCACTTAAAATATAAAGATGGGGAAAGAAACTATGTACCTTTCAGCTATTTTTTAATGGCTTTGAAGTCATAAAGCTTTAGCGGCCACTGAAACTGAAAAGACTAATGCAGCTCATGACTTCAAGGACAGGTTAGTAAAAATAATCTTCATTAACACTGCAAAACTGCCAACAGAAATCAGTACAACATATACGATTGCCATGCTTGCATATGCACAAAAATAACATATATGCTTACCCTCTCTCATCATAAACCAGTCCAAAACTTCAACTCATGGATGTATACAACACCATTGAGCTCTAAAAGCTGGTCTCACCTGGTATCCATTCAAAGTACAGATAAACCCATATATTAAGAAACATTACAAAGAAAATGCAGTAGAGTCAAAACAGTTGGTTTGAGCACATAAAACAGAATTATCACAGAAAAAACTCATTTTCTCTTCGAATGCATGAAAGATAATTTGCTAAAATACCCAAACAGGAAGATAAGGGTATAAGCCCCTAAGAATGGAGAGAGAACTCGCATCTTCCCATAGCTGACCCTGCACTCTTGTTATTTACTTTAAGAACAAAAACAGAAGGTCAAATTTCATACCCCCAACTAAACAGCCATGAATAGAAGAAAGAAGCACATGGAATTAGATAGAATTGCAACAAGAAAAAGGCAGAAATAGAAAAACTGGTCACCATTTTCTAGAGATATGGTAAGAATTACTTAAATTTTACGAGTCTTCACTTTCTACAGTGTACTTTTTGCCAAAACTCCATTTAACTTCACATTTTATAGCCATTTCTTTGTTAATGATACCGAACAATAGCTGACATCAAGTATGGTTAACAGCAATTTAAAATTCTGTCTAATTTAGGGTACTAATCCTCCTCTTAACCAACAAATATCTTCTATTCCAGTCGTTACTAGGTCGAGACAAACAGAAAAACCCTTTATTTAAGTTAGAAATATTTTAGATTTGAGTCTATGAGCGCTCAATTTTTTACTGCAATGCTCACAGGAAAGTTTATTCACAGAGAAACATGTAAATTTCCAATTACCTATGTTTGCTTCTCATTGTTGCTTCAACATTATTAATTTTCTCCCATTTAATTAAGCCTATGCCTTGGGCCTATTAAAAAGTTTCGAGCCCAAATGTGAGAGGGAGTGTTGAATATAAAATATATAAACACTATTCTCTAATAGCTTAAGTTTTTTAAATTGTTTCATATAATTTCACATGATATCAGATCAAGAGATCCTGAGTTCAAGTCTCACCAGGCTCCTAATATTATTTAATTTCCTCCCATTAATTAAGTTCATGTCTTGAACCTATCAAAAAGTTTCGAGCCCAATCGTGAGAGGGAGTGTTGAATATATATATTAAAAACACCATTCTCTGGTAGCGTAAGTTTTAGCAGAATAATGGTTGTTTCATATAATTTAAAGCTTCTCTTCAATGTTTTCCCATTGAGAAAATTTAGGGTCAATTAATTGTCACATCACATCTTATTTAAGTTTCGAGATAAAGATCAATGTTGTATTCAGCAAACGTACAGAGTTTCAATTAAAATTCTATCATCTATTAATGGGGTGAACAGTGTAGAAATTACATTACAGTGTAGAAAGTGAAGCCACAATGGAAGTACAGTTCAGTAAAGCATAATTTAGTGATATTATAAAAATTACTAGACAAAGGTTCCCTGTTATCTATTTACAAATTGTTTTTATCTACGAATATAAAGAAGAAGATATACATGAGTTTAGATTCTGAGAGAGGCGCATTATGGCATCCTGACCCATTTCTACATGCAATATTTTCTCAAGGACATGCAATATTTTCTCCTACAGTAATAAATGAAACAAATTAAATCTAAATATAATATACAGGTATTACAACCAAAGATCAATGAAGACTGATTAGCCATCACATAATTACTACGCAAAAAGAAAATGATGTCGAGACTTGAAATGTATTGCTTAATAAGTAAGGCATGTAGTGCATTTTAAAAATCTGTAACCGGGAAAGAAACTTACCACCACATAAGATTACGAAGGTCATTAGCTTCAAGCAGTACCATACACAAATATATTTCCTAGAAAATAGCTAGCTCATGTTAAGGCATATGATACAAAGAAACTGAATTATGCAACTTAGCATAATAATTCAAAAGAAAAAGGAAGATCAGTGAGAAAAAAGGCAGTTTTTTTGAAAAGTTGCAACTAAGAACAATATCTTGTATTACCTTGACCAAGAATTAGAACTGCATTTGATGATATAGGCAGAATGTTCCGCACCTTTTCGCTCACAAAGATTGCTTCAATAGCTAGATGGGGAAAAAAAATTAGTTTGAATGAATAGATTTAGAAAGAAATTTACAGCTACATGGAAAGAAATCCATTTTATGCAATAGATTAATCATGATTCATGCAACAAGCAAGTTATGTGTGTGCGCTATAGCAGAAAATTAAAAAAAAAAAAAAAAAACACTTACAAGCTAATCCTCTGAAATATCTACAGGTTTGGTAACTTCATATGACATGCTGGGAGATTCAAGTGTAGAGTGATGTTTAACAAATAAATAAAAGTAGCATACGATATACTTTCATATTATTAAGCCTATAACAATTTTAACAAATAGAAATGATCACTGAACATAGCAAAAGACCTGAGATCTGAACCATTGTCGACTTTCTTTCTTCTTCTACATTTCCACTAACAGAATATTCAACATCAGATAATGACAGCATATGCACTGTATGCCCACCATCTGATACCCAAACCACTTGCATCTCTGAAGAAGCACCATGAGAACATCTATAATGAAGTATTAAACAAAGAAATATAAATTTGTAGACAATGATAGGTAAAAATGTACGACGAGCCTCAACAATAAACCACTAGGAAACAAAACAGCCAGATTTATAGGATCTTTTTTCAATAGACGGTCCCCAATTTCTTATTTTCATTTAAAATAATTTCACAGAATTCTATATGTATCTATGAGATCGAATTGAGGATTCTATTAAAATAACAGTTCCAATGGCTTTCAGCTATCATAAGTTTGAGGATTCTATTAAAATAACAGTTCAAATGGCTTTCGGCAATCATAAGTTCACAAAAACCCAAAATTTCATCGTGAAAAGTAGTCAGAGCCGTTAAATTTCACAAAATTATTTTAACATTAACACAATCCCTGATTCAATTTTAGGGAATAACTCGAATTAAAAAATCATAAGCTGAGGGGATTTCTATCAAAAACAGGGGTATCTATTTCAAAATGGTCTATAGTTGAGAGGGTTTTTGAACATTTTTACCCAACAAACTAGAGCATACTTGAAGAGGTACTGGGAAGAACAGCCAATAGTTGAACTTCCATGGGGTGATCCAAACGATATGTATGAGCTTCTTTGAAAGTTAGGGAGCACTGATCTGTGATGTCTGATGTCTTAACATTATTATGCAGACTTAGAACGTGCAAACCTCCAACAGAATCCAGTATCAAAAATTTGTTCTTTGATAGTGCATGAACAGAAACCGCTTTTGCAAATGCCAGAGATCCCGTACCAATTTTTTGGTTTTGGAAACTAGCACAAGTCATTGCCAAGTATGAATTTTCTGAATTCTGTTTGATTCTCATCGTCTTGAGCTTAACTGCAGGATGAAAATGAAGACCAAGAGCTAAAGTTTCATAAATATAAAGTTCAAGTGTCAACATTTCTAAAGAGCTTACCTGCAGCAGTGGGGACAAAAAAAGCACATATAAAAAATATAAGTTAATCTAAGAAAAGGAAGACAATCAAGATTATTTACTCGTATGTCGTTTTCCGAGAACTAGACTACAAGGCTGATCAATAGAAACAGTCAATGCAGCCCAAGTTTTAATTAGAATTCTCTTTAGCTTATTTAAAGAACATCTTTCCTCTGTTTCTTAGTTGGGTTTTTGTTAGTACTTGTTAGATCATTTAATGTGTAATGAAGTAATGTTTTTTGTTTCATTGAATGATATGTCAGCTTCGACGATGAGGGGATCTTCTATCTGTTGGATCTTTTATTGCTTTGGATCGATTCCAAATTGATTTTTTAATGCGTTTGATATCTAAATCACTATTTTAAACTCTTTGGCACTCAATTTGAAGTTTAAAAGTGGTTCCTGACATATCTATTCTCTGTTTCTAATTATTTGATGCTATTCTCACTTAATTTGGTTTATCCTACTGTTTTCCTGAGCAACTGAGAAAGACTTTATTTACTGCTCTTTGATTCACTGGCTTTAAATATTATCCTAATCTAATGAGGATATGCATTTAGAGCCTTTATCGACTATTTGCCATTTAAATTTGTTGCAGACCCCACGTTTTCCCATACATCTGTACTGGTTTTATTTCATTCTATTGCAATAGCTCTTTATTTCCTTGAGGTAGAATTGTATGCAATTTCCCTGGACTTCAGGCCATTGGCAAACACGTGGACTTTAAAAAGTTTGCACTTTCATACCTACCTAAACTTTCAAAATTTCTTCTTTTAGCACCTACCTATAACTTCAAATGGTTGCAGATATACATTCAGTGTATTAGCACATTCCTACATCAGAATGCCGTCTGCCCTTCATCCCATCTCATACTTCAAATTAAATGATCTATATTTTTAATAAAGACATTTGCAATGAGGTTGGTAGTAGAGATTGAAGTTTGAGATGAAAAGAAGGCAGACAACAGAGTGGTGTCTGATGTACAGATGCACTAGGTGCAAGAAAATTTTTTTTGGAGTTGTTGGTGACTACGAGAGGTACCACAATGATAATGTAAGAAAGGTTAGGTACTAAAATAGATATGTTTGAAACTAAAGTGCCTATTTGCACATGATCGGTAATTCAGATAGCATTTAGACATTTCTACTTTTCCTTAATTAGCCCCAGCCATACTATGTTAGCTTCATGTCCATATGCATCAGACTGCTACTTTCCCTTCCATAACGCAGGACAGCCCTGCCTTTTCTGTAATCCTATTTGGAAAGTAGGACATTGCCATACAGCCCTACATTAATCCTCTTTTGAGGAGTCCAGAGAAAAATCAAAAAAAGAAAGACTGATTTTGAGTTTCCAAAATATTCCTCTTCTTTTTCTCTTTATAGGGTTTCTTTACCTTTTTCTTTCTCTTTTCTTCTCCCCTTATCCCAAGGATTTAAGTGCCGTGATACGGGGTCGTGCCGAAAACTTGCCGGCACGGTGCGTGCCGGACCGTGCCGATGAGTGCCGGTCACAAAAAATACATGCGCGCCGACACATAATGGGATGAAATATTTATTTTCTTTAACAACAAATTTTTTTAATTGTTTATTATATATCTTTATCAAATATTTTGAGTTTTATTGAGAAAATTACTTAATAATTTTTTTAAAAAATGGTTTTGAGTTGTGCCATCGGCACGGGGGCTGTATCGTGCCGGTATCTTGTTGACACGATACGACACGGTGGATACGGCCCGTGCCGATGGATACTTAAATCCTCGCCTTATCCACAAAATAACCCTCTTTATCTAATTCTTCCTGTCAACTTCTATTAATTTTTCAAGAGATTCTATTCTATTTTGTCGATTTTCCAAAGCCTTTTTTCAGGCCTATTTCACTACTTTCATATTTGGAGTACATTGGAATCCCACATGAGAAAATTAGCATACAATCTTTTGAGAAAATGATAACTACAAACACCTTCCAACCATTCTTCTAAAAAGCACTCTATGCGGTGGACCGCATAAGTCTAATGCAGCACAACATGTGGTTTGACTGCATACGCGTCCTGCTGCACCCGATATGCATCCTCATGAGGCCGAATAAGTGGATGGTATAGAATATGTGATCCTTTTTGTTATTTTGGTTGGGTTTGAAAGCTTCAATGGGTTATTGGGTTTACTAAATGAGTAAAAGAGCGACGAATAGCGATTAACTATGAGACTATAAGGGCAAAACTCTTCCTCTCCATAGTTACATTATTATAAATGAATTTAGCATGACTTAAAACCTTCAATTATTTCATTATCATCATGGGTAATGCTTACATAGTGTTTTGTGTTACATATCATGTGGGATTCCAAATATATTACTCCACATGAAGTAACAGCTTAACCTTTTTTCAGGCCTATTTCACTACTTTCATATTTGCAATTGCATATGGTAATCCTAATACTTCAAAAGCTAAACCGCATATACATCTGCATATGCACCAGCATACCGCACATGCGCTATGTGGTAGGACAGCCGCCTACATGCGACATATCACTTTTTAGAACATTTCTTCGGACATTATATGCACCTCACATAAAGTGTCTTTCAATTAAGGACTGAAATTCAAAATATCTCATTTTCCAAACACTTTGCCATTCCAAAGATAGATGATCAATAAGCAAGTGAAGCAGAAATCAGCTTAACACTAGAAACAGGGTAACATGCAGCTTAATGAAGTATCCAAGGACCTTGGTCCAATCTAACAGTGTTTTGGCATCCAAATTATCCTAGAAAAAGAACCGACAAACATGTCTTTACTAGTCGGTACATTGCTACCAATATGTCAACAGTAAAAGACAAGGACAATTCGGACGTACATATCATACTGGTATTTTCATAAGTGTATTATACTAGTGGCAATATCAGGCAGTATTCGGCTATCAAGGCTCTGTTTTGAGCCCTTATCTTTTATGTTTTGATTTTGGATAAGACCACTAAACCCTTCTGATGCGGTTAGAAAAAATCAACTATGATTTTAAAAAATATATATTTGTTCAATTATCAAAATTATTATTTTTTAAAATTTACTTTAGAGGAATTTTTTAGATTTTTAAGATTTTTCATGTGGAATAAATCCTAAAAATTAGAGATATGGATTCAGAAGTTTTGAATTAGAATAAGATATATTTGTATTAGAAAAATTTTGAAAATTAAGGGATTTGCCTAAGGATTAGAATTGGAGAGGGAGAGCTTTTGGTGATGAATGTTTTATTTAGATGTGTGTTCTTATCGGCTGTGTGGCCTTATTCTAGCTTGTGTAGCGTCCCTCTTCAGCTTTCCCTTTCTACTCTCTATTCTTCCTTTCTTCCCTCTTTCATCTGCTGCTACAGTACCAGGGCTACAACACTTGCTACAGCATTTTCAACCTCTGTCACCATCCAACAAGAAGTATCTTGATGTAATTACTCTTTGTTGATGATCTTCTCTTGAAAGATGAAACAAAATCATGAGAATATGAAGTTGGAGCAGTGCAAATAAAATTTTGATTCTAAACTCCTTGTCATAGGGTGTGGTGCCATTTGATAAAGTGATTTTTACGTAGTGCTATTAGGAGAAGCACCATATTAAAATTCTTGAGAAGATTCTTCTTGCAAGAGAATCAAAAGATTTAACTTAGAATTTTTGCTTTTGGGCTTCAAAATCTCATTTCAAATCCTCACCGTACCAGAAGATCTAGACCTTTCTATTTACCAAATGCTCTACTAGCGATGACTACATCTAAAGGACAAGCAACTATGCAAAAACATGCGCTAGAAAAGAATACATTTAGGGAACGTTTGACTTGAGAATTTTAGGCATGGATGGAAACTGGAACTATCACTCCCATTCCAACGGTTTAGTCAGAAAAAATGTCTTTTGAAACCATAATTTTAGTCCTGCGTAGAAGATGAAAATGAAGCCACATTCCAAGGTGGAATAAGAATCATTCATTCCAATTCCTACTCCAACTGTAAACCTAATAGACTGAAGGTATTGATGATTACCATTCTGCTTCCAATTCATTCCAATTCCAATTCTAATCGCAAACCAAACATATCCTAAGTTTAAGATTGATAGGACTAAGAGAAATGAGGAAGACAAATTGAAGGTTGAAGGACAAACCACACTCATAAGTAAGCATTATCGATATCTCAAATCAATTATCTGCACAAAAAGGATAAAAAGAAAGTAGAATAGAATAAAGCTAGGTGGATAACGTGAAAGGGTGATGTAGGTGAACGAGTACATTTAAAACCTATGAAGCACAGATACTTCAAATTTCATGCTGTTCCCA
>CM055077.1:23708002-23732060 GCA_029204045.2 Tillandsia leiboldiana
TGATATTTGTCTAAATTAAATTGTAATGTTGAGTTTGAATTTAAAATATAAATTTAAATTTTAAGTTCAAATTGTGAGTTCAAATTTAGATTCAAATTTTGAGTACCAATTTGGACAGTAAATTAAAATTTAGTTAAACTTTAACTTTTTGAAGTTCAATTTAAACATGATCTGAAATCAATTCCTCTTATAAACCAAACAAATTAAGAGTTTTCACCATTCCGTTTTTAATTTCGGTTCATTCCCATTACTATTCCAATTTCAATTCCTATTTTAAACCAAATGTGCCCTTAATGTATTTAACTAATTAATAAGATAAAACATATACGGTAAATTACACTTTTGGTTGTCAAACTATGAGGAGCGTGACACTTTGGTCCTTAAACTTTAATTTGTTGCAATTTCTAACTCGAACTTTCTGAAGTGGAGCAATCAAGTCCCACAATTCAATTTAGTTGGCTAAATGTTGACAAATTGTTGATGTAGAAGTGATGTAAAAGTATTGTGATTGATGATGCGACAACAATTAAAATACTAAAGTACTTCTACATCGACAATTTGTCAAAACTTAGCTAACTAAATTGGTTTGTGAGACTTGATTGCAGCAATTCAAAAAGTTTGAGCCAGAAATTGCAACAAATTAAAGTTTAAGGACCAAAGTGCCACGCGCCTCATAGTTTGAGGACCAAAAGTGTAATTTACCCAAACATACAATAGAGACATATATCATAACCATTCAATACCTCAAGTTCCCAAGTTTAGAGTTCAGCTTCCTTCCCAGGATTATTTAAGGAAAAATTACTAATCATGTTTAAGATAATTCACATTGAGTCATCCTAATTTAAACAATGTCTCTCTTAGTCTTAACCCCATGATAACCCCAGTACTAAATCAAGTTTGGGCTAATGGTCATAATATAGTTAGACTTACACCTTTGAGAATAGTGACCTATGTAAACTTGTTAGCAACACAAGCAACTAATTGAGTCACTCAAATGTTTCTTATCCGTCACAAGATCAAAAGCGTAACATGTTATAATAGTCTTAAAGTTGCCTTTGTAAACCAGATATAAAAATATTTCCTGCATCCTATTCTCCCTCCCACAAAAGTTGAAGTTGTCAAGCCAAAGCAATTAGCTATGATTAATAGAAACAAGCAGTCCCCTGGAGATTGGCATTGACCATAAAAATAAAGAATTTATGCTAACAGTGGCGCGAAATTTCTTGTGCACCTCAAACCTTTGCAGGTATGCATTTCCTCCTATTTTTTTGAATAGGACCTCAAGTTCATTTTGGTACTGTGGCATCTACTGGCACATGAATCCATAAAAAAAACAACGCATACATGCAGAATTTCAACAGTATGGGATTGGTCTTGATATTTGTACCGTTGTATTACATGTTATTAATCATTCAATTAGGTCGCTCGGCGGTGAGAATCAATATCGAATTATCATACCAATATGTGTAATCCTTAATGTTCTTCAATGTCCTTAGGTGATTTTCGATGATAACTTAAATAGTATAAGAACAGAAAGCAAAACCAACAAAAACTTACCAGGAGTAAGCTCTCCCTCAACACGACCTTCTACTTCACCATTGCATCTGCATCCATCCCACAATTCAGAACCTTTCCCAGCTACGAAAGACCGCGCTTCGCCCCTCTTCCTGCGGCTCATTGGAACCACCACCACCACCCCATTCAAGACGCTCTTTTTCCTGCATGAATCTCCGTTTCCCTGCCCCGACGACAGTCCCCCGCCCTTCTTCACCGCCCGCCCCTTGATCAGCGGCCTCAGCGGGAAAGCCCTAACCCCGCCGACCTCACCGAGGACCAAGCACCCCATCGCCGCCGCCATCGCGTAGATCGGGGTCGATAACTCGATCACCGCACACTTCTTCAGCTCGACGACCGCCGCGGCCTCAGAGGTCCGCGCGGCGAGGATCCAGATTTGGGCGGCGGCGAGGGAGTGGAGGGCGACGGCGTTGGCGGATCCGGCGAGGCGGACTCCGAGGCCGAAGGGGAGGGCGTCTAGGGCGAGGCCCCGCGCAGCGGGAGCGGCGGCGGCAGCGCCGCGGTTGAGGGAGAGAAGGGCGGGGGCGAAGGAGGAGGCGTGAGAGGGGAGGGACCAGGCGCGGAGGAGGACGGAGGCGGAGGCGGAGGGGGAGGCGGCGAGGAAGAGGACATGGGCGGGGGAGGAGGGGGAGGAGAGGACGCGGACGAAGCATGCGGCGGCGACGGAGGGGACGAAGACGGAGGTGGGAGAGGAGGAGGAGGAGGAGGAAGAGGAGGAGGGGGAGAGAGAGGGGAATAGGAGGGCGGAGGAGTCGGAGAGGAGGAGGGCGAGGGAGGAGGAGGAGGGCTCGGAGAGGAGAGAGACCACAGCGGAGGTGGCGGAGGGAGGAGGGAGATGGAGTTTGTGTGCGTGGAGAGGCGCCGGAAGCGGAAGCGGAGGCGGAGGCGGAGGCGGCGGAGGAGGCATAACCGCCGCGTGTTGCGGGTAATCGCCTAATCGGGCAAACGGATGTAAATGTGGATGCGGATGGGTAAACAAACGAGAAAGGGGCCTAGAGGGAAGGGGTCGTTTAATATATAGGACGCTGCTGTTTGAGCCTTTTGAGGATAGTGTATCTCTCGATCTCTCTACGGGTGTTTCCTAATTTTAGGGGTTTTTCTAAAAAATGATCCTCCAAAAATTTATATTTTTGAAATTAATCTCACAAAATTTGTATTTATAAAAATAATTTTATACCTGCCAACTGGGCGCCACGTGTGCACGCCACGTCAGCGGGGGAGCACAGCTTGGACTGAGTTGAACACGCAGTTTCAACATGCGCGTCTAAACACGTATGTTCAAACTGCGTATTTAAACACGCATGTTGAGAGTGCGTGTTTAAACACGCACTCTCAACGTGCGTGTTTAAGCCTTTCCCACCCGACCCAGTAATCTTTTTTACTGGAAGAGACGAGCGAGAGCAATTAGTTTAGCTCCTGTGAGACAAGACTCAACTACGTTTTACGATTGACAGGGTAGCTCGGCTGGCTCATTCACTGGAAAAGTTGACGGGCTGAGTCTTAATAAGTTATAGTTAAAAAAAAATACTAAGGCCTAGTCCCGAAATGTAAAAAAAAAAGTTGACAGGCTGAGTCTTGAAAGAATTGAACAAAAACTTTAAAAATGTTAAGAATCGTGTTCCCCCCAGTTAAGTTACAGTTAAAATAATAATTAGAAGCATTATGACTAGTTAGTAGTTCACAATGATCATGAGCAAGAATCATAAATCTAAAAATGACTCTGCACCCAACTTTGAAAAAAAAAAGGAAAAAAAAAGATTAATAATCTGATCAAGTTGAACATTCAGAGTGCACAAAATTATAAATATTACATTGAACACTGATTGCAGTAAATTTCAACATTTCAAAGCAAAAGCAAAATACCTGATTACGAGCACAACACAACAACACAACAAAGCACAACACATCACAACACATCACATCACATCACATCACACATCATACAATAGTATAACACAACAACACAACAAAGCACATCACATCACATCACATCACATCACATCACATCACATCACATCACATCACATCACATCACATCACATTGCACAACACAACAACACAACAAAACACAACACATCACATCATATCATACAATAACACAACACAAGAACACAACAACACAAAACACAACACAACTCATCACAACAAAATAATATAAATATAACAATACATAACAATGTAAACTAATCAAATGGATCTATACTGTCGAATTGGTCCAAATGTGAAATAGCCGTGCCCTCTGGCTGTGGAGGAGCTGAAGATGAGGGCTGATCAGTATGGGAGGACTGTCGGTGCCGTGTTCGCCTAAAATAAATAAGATCAGGTCCTTGTTGATGACGACCATGTGGTACATATCCCGATGGTGGCGTAGTATCTGATGGTCTATGCCCCGACGTCGATGCTCCGCCATGATCTGCTGGCTGTGTCCCCGATGGACTAGGTGATGGTGCATGCCCCGACGTCGATGCTCCACCATGATCTGCTGGGCGTGGTGTAGTATGTGGTAATGTCTGTACAGTCAGTAAACCTACCTCCAACTGAGCAGCAGCACGTGTCAGAGTGTCGAAAGGTGCTCCAGTATATGAAATATGGGGTAGTACACTTCTGATCGTATATTCTGCTATCTGAATGAGATCGACCTGAAATCAAAATAGTATCTCGAAAATTACATTGACTTTTGTTTGAATATTAAATTAATTATTATATCATACCAAAAATCTCTCGTGATGTCCATGGGGCTAATATGCAAGGGGTGGACGCTGTACTGGAGTAGATATCCACCTCCTGGTGATACTCCAATACCACTGCATGTTGGGAACAACTATATTCGTCAGTTTGAGTCAACTATATTTTTGTGTTGGGTAAAGTTGGGAACAACTATATTCGTCAGTTTGAGTTAATTTTGCCAAACTGGATGGATTCGTGACTACTCTAGTTCGACAAATTAAGATCAGTATGATGAGCTTGACCAAAAAGGAGCTTATAAACTTTGTTATTTTTAATTATAATCATAGTTAATCACTATCTGTCACCGTTTCTCTTTGACTTCCACCTTAATTATAGTGATTCAAATTAAACACTTGATTACCCAACTTTTGATTTTTATGTTGTAAATTATATTTGGGTTAAGACAACCTATTTTTATGTTGTAATTAAGCACTTGATTACCCAACAATACAACTTTTGATTTTTATGTTGTAAATTATATTTGTAAATTATAAGCCTACTGACAACCTTAATTATAGTGATTCAAAAGACCCTTAACTTTTGATTTTTTTTTTTGGATTAAGTGATATTGGTTAAAAAGAATTTAGATATTTTTTAGCAAATAAAAATAGATTAATCAATCATTAATACCTAGTGTAGTTATTAAACTTGATAAAATTTTTAAGACCCTTAAATTTAATTTCTATAATTAAGACCCTTAAGTTTTGAATTTTTTTTGGAATTAAGTGATATTGGTAAAAAAGAATTTAGATATTTTTTAGCAAATAAAATTAGATTAACGAACCGTTAATAACTAGTATAGTTATTAAACTTGATAAAATTTTAAACTTGACTAAGTATAAAAACAATATTAAAAAAAAAATTATAGGGCCCATTTGAAAACGTTCTATAGCCTATAGTTGAGGGGATCTCCATACATTTTACCTTATACATTATACTTTTTTTTTAATGGGTAGGAGTTGAAGTGTAATATAAATGAAAGTTCAGAGAATAGAGTGACTAGGTAAAAATTAGTGATGTATAAAAAAAAAGGAAGGCTACCGGAATAAAGTGCTCGCGAAGAGCGGTGGTCGCGGTGGGCGCGAAGAGCGGTGGTCGGGTTATAGGGCTCTCGTGCGCCTCTTTCTCTTCCGACGACGATGACCGGCGGCTGCTACACGGGTGAGAGAGAGAGAGAGAGGGAGAGATAGAGAGAGAGAGAGAGAGCGGAAGTGGTGTGAGAAAGGAAGGAGGGTCGGGGGTCGGGGGTCGGGGGCGGGATTATAAGGTTTAGTAGACACACACTTTCAACATGCGTGTTTAAACACGCATGTTGAGAGTGCGTGTTTAGACACGTAGTCTCAACATGCGTGTTTAGACACGCAGGTTGAAAATGCGTGTTTATTTTCAACCTGCGTGTCTAAACACGCACTCTCAACATGCGTGTTTAGACACGCATGTTGAGACTGCGTGTTCAACTAATTTCAGCTCACAGACCCGGCTGACGTGGCGCACACACGTGGCGCCCAGTTGGTAGGTATAGGGCCATTTTTGCAAATACAAATTTTATAGGGTAATTTTCAAAAATACAAATTTTTAGAGGATCATTTTCAAAAAAAAATCCTAAATTTTATCTTATATTTGACCATTTTACTTTTAAAATTTAATTTATTTTTTAAAATTATTTTTTTTATTTTGAGGTTCAAAATTGAAACAGTTTCTTAAAAATTGATTCTAATTTTGAATTCAAATTTTAAATTTTTATTTTTATTTTAAATTCAAATTTTATTTTTATATTTTACATTTTATATTTAAAATTTTTAAATTTTAAATTTTAAATTTTAAATATGGATATTAAAATTTAAATTTAAGATAAAATTTAAATTTTAAAAATTTAAAATTCAAAATTAAAATTTTAAAATTATAAGTTTTAATTTTCAAATTTTTAAAATTAAAAATTAAAATTTTAAAATTTTAATTTTGAATTTTAAATCTTATATTAAGTTTTAAATTTTAAATATTTAAAGTTTAAATTTTTAAATTTCTATTTTAAATTAAAATATCAAATTTTAATTTTTTTGTGTAAATTTCAATTTTAAATTTTAAATTATTTAAAAATAAAATTTAGTAAAAAATTTATTATTTGCAAATAATAAAAAAAAATTGCCAAACAGTTTTATAAAATTATTTCAAAAAATTATTTTTCATCTAAACTCAGCTAAATATTATACAACTTTTAATTAAAATAAAATTTTCAAACCAAAATCAATGTAAAAATCATTTCTCCAAAGTTATGCCAAATAGGCCCTCACTCTCTCTCCACTATGAGAAACTTTTAATTGTACCGTGGTCTATACTAACTCGGGAGTTTGAACCTATTTGGAAAAGCTAAAAAATTGAAACTTAAAATATAAATTTATGGAATCCCATCGTACGGTACAATTAACGTGGCTATAAAGGTCAACCATATCTTTCCTATGGATAATACGAGGTGATTATAAACAGTAAAAAGAGACGTGACAACTCGAGTTGGAGCCTGAAGAGATGCTTTTGGAGGCTCAAACGCTTATTTGACGAGACAATAACTACCCTATTTGTTTAGATGACGAGGCAGGACATCGTACCAAATTTAGCGACCAGAATGGAAGGGAGGCAAGGTTGATAAAAAGCTAAACAAGATGAATAAGCATGTGGAGGGGAAGGATAAGATAGGTGAATCCTTAAGATAAGATAGGTGAATCCTTAAGGCAATGTTTGGCAAGAAGATAGAGGAATACATGTATTTATTCTTGTAATTCTGCCAAACAGGAATTCATATTTGCATGAATAGACTATCCTAGTCAAACCGGATAATTCTTGGGTATTCCAGAATTACCCGCTAACATTAATTCCCCAACACCTCTAGAATTAGCTTGGTTGGGAATTTATTCCAGGGGCAGGTTTAGGAAAAACACCCTCGTACCGCGTGCCATCCTGCTCTCGTGCTTATCGCCTCCCTGTTGAAGTCTTTTTTCGTCTCCCTCTCCTACCTCTTTCATCCCTACCGAGGTTTCGTCTCTCTTTCCTCTTTACTGCTATTTGCCAACCTTCTCTGAGATGACTCGTCTCTTTTTCTCTCTCATATTTACTCCATTTTACCTCCTATCCCTAACCTCCTAAAGCGTTGTCTCTCGAGCCATCCTATTTACTCCGGACGCTCTGCTAACTCTCTTTCCCAGGGAGCCAGTGCTATCGTTATTCGCAAGGTTATCAAGGTTGAGATTACGGGTTAAGGTGATTAGCGGGTTGGACTTGTTGTAGGTCCGGGCTTGGATAGGGAGCGCGATCATGAAGGGGGTCAGCGACCTAAGGTTTGATTGGTTAAGATGGGTACTCCATGCTACAGTCGATGAGCGTATATCATCTTCCTTTTCTTACATATGCCGGTTTTGTTCTCTCTATTCCTATTATTGTCTTACATATAGATAGGCTTGTTTGACATATATCATACTTATCATTTATTCGAGCATATTAGATCTGTGGGTCCAAGGGTTTGATCATATTTCATCATATTTGGCTACGACCGAGGTACTCGGCATTATGCCAACGAGAGTCACAACACTTGGGAGTATTCATGGGCACCGAGTTGGCCAAGCCACCGACAGAGGTGCACTTATCCGGATAGGTCGTCTATATTGTGATGATCCGGATCTCCGTAGAGCTTTTGTAGTATGCTCGGCAACTCCTAGAGGCTTATTTTGGGTGATAGAGATGGTTGTGCGCAAATCGGACTTCAGGATTGAACCCAGCGTGAAAATTGGATCAAGTTTATTTATCTGGAAGCCTTCGTCAAATTTTAGAAGTGGAATTTGGCAAAACGGACATCGAATTTAGATTCAGCGCGCAAAAACGATAAAAAAATGGCTATTTACTTGTATTTTCGGGATCCGGACGCCCAAAAACAAATTTTTGGGCAAGGGTTACTATTCTGGCCGGCCGGGCAGCGCCGGCGGCGGAGCGCAGGCGCGGGCAGGTGCGGGTAGCGGGGGCAGGCGCGGGCAAGCCGGTTCACGGCCCAGGCGAGTGCACCGAGACCAGGGAGTTTTTGGACTGCCACGTGGAAGCCCAGGATTGGCTGGGCTACCGACGGCGGCGGGGCGGCGCCACGTGGCAGCTCCTGATTGGTCGACATCTTCCGGAAGACCCGGCACGTGGACCGCGCATGGACCACGTGGGGCACGTGGACCACGTAGGACACATGGCGCGTGCTTATTGGCGGGCGCCAGCCGCTGGGCGTGCACTCGGCGCACGGAGCAGAGGCGGCGGGGCACATGGCAACATCAGGTAGTTTCGGGCGCTCGACGTGGACACTGCGGATGGCCGCCACATGGATTCGGGTGCGCACAGTAACTTCCGGGCGCCCGAATCCAGCTGCTTGACCCAATAGTGAGTCTTCATGGGTTTTGGCTATAAATAGCCCTCTTGGGGCTAGCATTTGGAGACTTTTCGAGATTCAATTTTTGAGCCGTTTTCGATAATGAGCTTCTTTTTCGAGTCTTCTTCGCTTCTTGGGGTTTTGGGGAATTTTTGGAGATCGTTTGATATTTTTCCCTACCCGATCTCCCGAGTTGTGACGTTTCTTCGGCATTAGTCTTTTCCGTCGGCTCTTCGTCTGTGAGCTCCCCCGAGCTGATCTCTTGGAGTTTTTTGCCGATTTTGTGGCAACATTTTCACGACAGGTAGGCCTTCGATTTTGGTACACATCACTCTTCTCTGTTTTGAGTTTTTATGGGAGTTCTTGCAGTATCTTCAGACCCCCTTTTTCTGTGACACTTTTCTGGACAGCGGAGGAGTAATCTTGCTTGTTCTCGGGCTACGGTTGTCGGAAATGGGAGTTTAAAGACTTGTTTCGCATCTACACTTCGCGAGGATCGCAAACATATTTTTCTTGGAATTTTTGGAGGGCATCTCGTAGGACGTAATTTCCTGTTTTGTGGACAAATGTGCAAGCGGATTACTGTTTTGAGTGATTTGACCTTACCACAATATTCGGCTTATATCTCAGTGACCGGGAGGAGTTTTCTGATGATTTTTGGTGCGTTGGAACCATGTGAACCTGAGGAACACTCACGTCCAGTTTCAGCTTTGTCAAACTTTGGATTAGCGAGTTCCAAGTGGGTTGGATTTTCCTCCAAAACTAGCGGGCGACATACTAATTCTATGTCGTAGTATGCATGCATGATAAGTAGAGTACTCCTTTTGTGGACCGAGATGCAAGCATGATTAAATTAGTAAATTGATTATTTCTTATGATAACGAAATATTGGAACCTTGACTAGCACCCCGTCATATGTTTGTATGTATTAAACCATACTAGTAGAGAACCCTCATTTAGGCTAGATTCTTTTATACTCTAGACATCCTCACTTTACATTCTATCCCTGGACGTAGTGTTTTCCTCGCCCGGGTAGTGAGCCGAGTGGTCCGGATTTCTTTTAGTGTAGGATGTATGTTGCATTCGTGCTTGGGGGCCGAGTAGAGTCTGGTAGCTGTGGCTAGCCTTGTACTGGTGTCGGGAGCCGTTTGAGTAAATGGTGGTCCCGGGTTGTCGAGTTTTCTCTGACCTAGTTGTCATCACTGTGTTCGTGTCAGTAGTGTACTGGTGATAGTAGGACCCTTGAACCCAGACTGTTTTGGACACACACATGATTTCAGTAAACCTATGTTTTCCTTCCGAATTTCGAAGGGTCGTCGAAGCCTGTTCTTGTTTGATTGGGTGAAGGCATTATCCCTTCGGGGTTGGGAAATAAAACTTGTTTTAACTAATTTTGTTAAAGAACTAAAATTTATTAAATTGGGCTTCTTAAATCAAGAATGGTTTTCGGTAATAACTGCCATCCTTTCTTGTAAACTTCCTCACCCGAGGGGGTTTGAGTGATCTGGGTTCAAGGGGTTGTTTCCATATTTGGGATGAAAGCTACGGGGGCTGTACCTAGAACCTGTTCTTGTTTGATAGGGTTGTAGGTGCTAGTCTCCCGGAACTTTCGAATCCTGCTTGGTTTCCTCAGAATGTTTTACCCGAAGGAGTTGATTTTCCCGAACTGTAAGGGGTCGAGAACTTTGAAAGGTTGAGTCTGGAGTCTGTTCTTGTTTGATTAGGATTCTAGGCACCGGCCTATCGGGATTCTCGAACCTTTACGGTGTCGGTCAGTTCTGTGTCATCTGTGAGTTGGGTGTTCTGTTTTGGGAGCCGCTTGGGTTGATGGTGGTCCCGAGCTGTGGAGTGTCTTCGGCAGATGTTGTTAGTGTTGAGTAGTTGCTGTCGATCTGATTGATCGTGTATTTGGATTATAGCCTGCATGAGCCATATTGAGCTCGACAGAGATGCGTGGATATTTTCCTCGGTGGGGTCGCGCCCCTCGAGTGCCGCTCCGGAGCTAGGCCTGTGACTTATCTTTCGCAGTTTGTCGACGCAGTCCGAGTGGGACCGCCTACGCACTTCCCGTCCCTGTAGGGATGTGAGTTGTAGGTTGGCGCAGGTTTGACTGGACCCTATGTGGCAGTCAGTGTGATTGGGTTGATCGATTATTTTGAGTTGGAGTCGATGCATCATTTTCATCTGTATCACTCCTTGAGCATTATAGATAGAGCCATGGCAGCAGTAGAGTTTATTTCCTGCTTACTTACCTTTCCTTATAGCATTGTTATCTTATGCCTCTAGTAGACTTAGTGTGTCACGCCCCGGGAGAAGATAAACAGCGGAATATACAGTATATATATATATATATATATATATATATTTTATTTTTTAAGGGCTCCCGTGAGGCACGTGCCCAGACCCGCCACATACACCAGTTCTCTCCGTATGATAGACAGAGTCTCACTTGCGTATGTACGGCGTAGCTATCACCACTATACTTTAACCACAACAACCGAGTAGTGAAGTAAGAAGATGCTTATGTTGTAAAACGATGTTAATTTAGCGCGGCATAAGTTTGAAAGGATAAATCCACGGGTTTTAAATACTGTGCTTATGCGACACCTGATTTTTGAAATATTTTTCGCAACCCGTTTTATGTTGTTGAAAACCGCATTTGAAATGCATAAGGAAAATAAAAAGTCCTATCATACAGTTGTCCAAACACCAGTCATCCATCTCAACATCCACATCCACCACAATAACTAAACCACATGCGAAACAGACTAACCAACTGAAATAAGCAATAAAGAGAAGGTAAGATATCACCAACCAGAAGATTGGCTAAGACTCTCTAGTCGCAACCTCACCGCCGTCCCAGATCCCACCCCTGATCGAACCTGTTACCGTGTGGGAAGTCAGTGACACGAAGAATACAGATGTAATAAAACGACAAGTATGATGCTAAAAGGTACTGATAATAAATCAAACCGTAAAACCAAAGCATCCACAACCTCATCCTGCAATCAATCATATCGCCCCCGAGAAGCTGAACTGAGCACCTGCCATGTCGGTCCGGGGACCTCAGGCAAAAGAAATCCGCCTCGCTCTTACCTTGGTGCATTTAAACCCCCACTGCACAAGTGCAGCTCCGCAAATAACCGCAAGGGGCCCCCACTAACGTCACCTTGTAGGGTTCACGGGTCATCAGACCACCTTTACGGAAAAGTACACCGACACGGCGGCCAAACCGCTGGTGTGCGTGCAAGCGCCATGAGCATACTAACCATAATAAAACGAGTGTCATAAACACTTGCGACACTCATTGCTCCAAAAAGTATAAGTGTCGATACACGTGCAGAACATGGGGTTAGTCATCAACTCATAATATTGTTCAAACCAAAACTACCGTACTAATTAGTAACATAACTGTAAACAAACGTTGATAACGAAGAAAAGGAAAGCTCGATATGTTCCTACTGACGGCATCCCCTTTTTCGGATAATGGTACCCACCTCAGAAAGCGTCGACCGAAACACTTGAAATCGCCCCATGCCTTCGTACGACTCCCGGACCTAAAAAGTCCCCAAAAAAAAAACAACAATAAGACTAAACCTTGCCCTGTGAAACAAACGACCCGACCTCTGTCCGGAAAAAGACAGACAGGACCAAAAACCTAACCTTTCGCGGCGCAAACAACAGCGCGGCACGGGCAGCCCCGCGCAGGCATGGGCGGCACGGCGCATGCAATAGCCCCGCGAGGGCACCTCCCCCGCGCGGGCGCGCAAACAGCGTGTCAGCCCCGCGCGGCGCAAGCAGCAGCCCCGCGCGGGCACCAGCCCCGTGCGGGTGCGCGCGGCGCAAGCAACAGCCCAGGCATGGCGCGGGGGCGAGGCAGGGTGAGGCCTTCCCCCGGGTGTGCTTCCCTGCGCGCAGCCGTCCCGAGCCGCAGCGGCCTGGCAGGGCGCGGCCCTCGGTAGGGCGTGGCGCTCGAACAGCGCGGCGCGGCTGCAACAGCGCTGGTGCGCAGCAGTGGTGGCGGTGCGTAGCGGCACGCGGCAGCCCACTGGACGGGGCGCGCGCACACAGCCGACTACCATCCCTTGTGGGCAAGTGCCGGCGGCGCGCGGCCTTGCGCTGCGCAGCGTGCGGCCGCAGCGCGGTGGTGCCCCGCGCGGCCAAGCCCTGGCAGCGCGCGGCCTCCGCGCTACGCGGCCCTATGCCCGCTCGGCCAGGTTGGCGGCGCGCGGCCCCGCGCTGCCGGGGCATGCGTGCGGCTAGGGCATCGGGCGGTGCGGTGGCAACGCCGGCAAAACATTCCGCGAAAAGCCCGAAACATAAAACGACGTACATAACGAAAAGCACAACAAAAACCCTAAATTAACGGGGTAAGCTAACCTGGTAAGATCAGAACAGACGGTACGATCCCGCCTTCCGGTGACGGTGATGCTCCTCGGTCCGTCCCCCGGCGTTAGCGTCGTTTTCGTCTTTGGTTTCCTGGCACCACGAGGAGGAACGAGAAGGAAAAAGGGAAACCCTAACTCAGGAAGCGATAAATTTTCCTTTTTTTCTTTTTCGTGTATGTACGAATTCCAGAATTCTGATATAGATTAAAAAGGGATTCTCCAACCAACTTCTCAATAAGCGTGCCACTTAAGCAACGTTTCTAAGATATTTGGTGCGGATTTTGATGCACCAAGGCCCTTAACTGATTCTACTTATTCAATCGTACCCGTTAACACTAACGACTCATTCCGGGAGATCCGTAAGTCAGATTTCAGATCCGTTATTCTCCATTTTTCAAGCTCAATCACAGAAAAATATTCGCAAGCGTAGAAGTTCTACCCTAAAAAGTCGATAATTTAATCTCATAACAACTAACTTTATTCAAAAGGAAATATATATATAAAAAAAAGGCAAGAAAGGTCGTGATACTACATCACACACTCCTTAAAAAGAGTTTCGTTCTCGAAACTTATCATCTATCCTCGTCAAACAAAATCGAAAAACATTCTCACATCTTCGATTCTAATTCTCAAGTAGCTTCGCGCTCTTCATGTTTACTCCACAGCACCCTCCCGTAAGGAATAATCCGGTTGCGCAACTTTTTGTCTTCGCGTGCCAAGATCCGTACGTGTGTCTCACCGAAACTCAAATCCTCTCGAAGCTCAATTGCAAAAGCGTCCGGGACGTGCGACGGATCAGGGAGGTATTTTTGGAGCATTCATACGTGGAAGACGTTATGCACCCGATCGAGATTCGGTGGCAAGGCTAAACGATAGGCTACCGGGCCAATATGCTCCAAGATTCCACAAGGTCTAACAAACCGCGGGCACAACTTGCCATACAAACCGAACCGTTTGGTCCCCTTGGATGGTGAAACTTGGAGCAACACATGCTCCCCGACCTGAAACTCTAGGTCACGACATCTCCAATCCGCATAGCTTTTCTATCGACTCTGGGCGGTCATCAACCGCTGCCTGATAATGCGCACCTTTGCCTCAGTCTCCTCCACTAAGTCTGGACCCAAAAACTTCCGCTCTCCAAAATCATTCCAGCAAATTGGGAATCGACACCGACGCCCGTACAAAGCTTCATACGGCGCCATCTGAACGCTCGCCTGGTAACTGTTGTTGTAGGCAATTCCACTAGAGGAATAAATCGAGACCACCCCTCACCAAGTCAAGTACGCACGCTCGGAGCATGTTTTCGAGAATCTGGATCACCCGCTCTGACTGTCCGTCGCTCTGGGGGTGGAATGCCGTGCTGAAATGTAGTTTGGTCCCCAAGGCATGCTGCACGCTCCACCAAAAGTTCGACATAAATCGAGTGTCTCTGTTTGAAGTAATCGACGCCGGTATCCCATGCAATCTCACAACCTCGTTGATGTATAGTTGCGCCAAACGGTCCCGGGACCACGTCGTGAATAGGTAGGAAATGTGCCGGCTTCGTCAATCGGTCTACCACGACCCAGACCGCGTCGTGACCTTGCTATGATCGTGGAAAACCAGTGACGAAGTCCATGGTGATCCGCTCCCACTTCCACTCTGGCACCGGAAGAGGGTGCAACCTTTCCTCCGGGCGTTGGTGCTCGGCATTTACCTGCTGACATACCAGGCAGTGTGCCACGAAGCGCGTAACGTCTCCCTTCAATTTGGGCCACCAAACGGTCTAACGGAGATCCTTGTACATCTTCGTGCCCCTAGGATGCACCGTAGGGAGCACAGCGTGCCTTTGTCAATATTTTTTCCCTCAAAGCTGGCAAGTCGGGCACACATAAACGTCCTCGGAACCGTATTGCGTCGTCTTCCTGGTCTGAAGTGAATCTTGTCCCGTACAAGTTGCAATTGTGCGTCTGTCTTTCGACCTTCCAGGATTTTCTCGAGCAAAGTAGGCTTGACACCAAGGGTTGAGAGTCGAGCAACCGTACCTTCTGGTACAACCTCCAGTCTTATTCGTTGGAAATCCGCGACTAACCTGTCCTGCTGGGTAATCGCACTCACTGATAACCCTTCTGTCTGACCTCTTCTGCTCAAGGCATCCGCAACTACGTTTGCCTTCCAGGGATGATATTGGATGGCCAGATCGTAGTCCTTCAACAACTCTAACCAACGCCCTTTCCGCATGTTCAGTTCCTTCTGAGTAAATAAATACTTAAGGCTCTGGTGGTCCAAGTACGGTCTGAGGATCCTATTCATCATATGTCACGCCCCGGCGTCGAAACTGCGACCCGGGCTCGCCAACAGATCCGCCGCCCATACGGGAAGCCCCGTGTAGACGAAGCGACTAACCTGCAAAAGAGCATCTATACTATGCAGATATCAGAGCTGAAAGTAAAACTGCTAGAAATAAAAACTATATACAACACAAGTCCTCACCAAAAGTACAAAAGTCTCTCGAGCAGTAGAAAATAAATACAACTCTAAACCTCACTACAAAGTTCTCTCAACATGAACTCTCAAAAGTAATAAGGGTACATCTACTCACTTGACGATGACTGGTAGGGAACTATCTCGCGACTCTCTTACCTCGATCAGCAGAAGCAGCAACAGGAGCAGCAGGAACCGGAGTAGAAGTCCCTGTGGGGAAAACACCATGACGGGTGTGAGAACTACGTCCCAAGTAGTTCTCAGTGGGTGCCGCCAACAAGCCCGACGGTCTGCCCACTAAGTCTACTAGAGGCATAAAGTAACGATAATACAGAAATGAAAGGGCTGAAAAAGTAACTCTACAGCTACTATGCCTCTATCTAGATGCTCAAGAAAAGGAACAGATGGAACATGATGCACCTACTAACACACACAGTAAACTCACCAAATCTATACTGACTGCCTCAAAGGGTCCAGTCAAACCTGCGCCCACCTACTGCCGCACATCCTCAACAGGACGGGTCTACCGTAGGGTGTCCGTGACTGCCACTAACTGGCACAGTCAGAGGGACGGCGTCGACAAGTCGCGATAGCAAGTAACAGGCCCAACTCCGGAGTGGCTCTCGAGGGGAGCGACCCCAGCGAGGAAAGTATCCGCGTATCTCTGTCGAGCTCAAATATGGCTCATGCAGGCTATAGTCCAAACCACGATCAACAAGATCGACCAACAACAACAACTCTCAACCACAGGCTGGAAAACCACACAGCTGGGGCCACCGTCCACCAGACGGCTCCCACAACAGAACACTAAACTCACAGGAAAGACCGACACCATAAGGGTTCGGAAACCCGATAGACCGGTGCTAAGAACCCTATCAAACAAGAACAGACTCTAGGCTCCGCCTATCGAAGTTCCCGATCCCCTTATAGTTCGGGAAAGCAAAACCTCGGCACGACACGCAGAAAGCACCAACAGGGCCCGAAAGTTTCGGGAGACCTACACCTACAACCCTATCAAATAAGAACAGGTTCCAGGCTCGGCCCCCGTGGCTTTCGTCCCGACAAAGGAACGGCCCCTAGAACCCGGATCACTCGAATCCTTTCGAGTGAGGAGATTTATATGAAAAGGTGACATTTGTTATTGAAAATTATTTTGATCTAGAAGAAATCCATATTTAACAATTTTAGTTCTTTTTAGAAAATCAGTTAGAAAAATAAGTGTTTTACCCAAACCCCGAAGGGCTGATGCCTTTGTCCAATCAAAGAAGAACAGACTCTAGCGGCCCTTCGATTCTTGGAAGAAAACATTGGTAGACTAAAATCATGTGTATGTCGAAAAGGGTTCTAGGTTCGGCTAACACTAGTATACTACTACCACTGACACAGTGGCGACAACCCCAACAGGGGAAAACAAGACCTCTCGGGACCACCATTTATCTCAAACGGTTCCCGGTACAGACAAGCGATCCACTATATCTACCAGACTCCACTCTGCTCCCAAGCACGAGTGCAAATGCATCCCACACTAAAAAGATGTCCCGACCGCTCGGCCCACTACCTGGGCGAGGATAACACTAAGTCCAGGAATGAAACATAAAGTGTGGATGTCTAAGCATAAATAACCCTAGCCCAAGTGAGGGTTTTCTACTGGTCTGGTTACACATGCAACATATGACGGGGGTGCTAGGTCAGGTTCAACATAACAAATATTTAACATGAAAGTAGGAAACAGGAGATCACCAAATCGACAGATAAAACAAGGAACAACAATTCCTACACTCTAGCATGCTACCCAAGTCCAATCACTATCATGCATGATTCTATATCAATAGAATTAGAGTACAGTCCATAGATCTTGAAAGCAAGCCACCCACCTGAAGACGCTAACTGTCCGGAGTCGTACAGCTGAGAAAACCAGGAAAATAACAACTCTAGGTCCAACAGGTCCAGCACAGTCCACAATCCCTCCTGGGTACAACATAAGGCTACAGTTATACTTTAAATCCAATAAAATCCAGGTTTTACAAATCTGCTGGGAACAGTCCATTTACTGCGAAATTTTCACTTGT
This sequence comes from Tillandsia leiboldiana, assembly GCA_029204045.2. Classification (NCBI taxonomy): domain Eukaryota; kingdom Viridiplantae; phylum Streptophyta; class Magnoliopsida; order Poales; family Bromeliaceae; genus Tillandsia; species Tillandsia leiboldiana. The sequence continues at coordinate 23,725,618 of CM055077.1, forward strand.
AAAACGAACTCCAAAAATTCTGATAAAAATACCACAGCGATCCTCACGTCGATAGCTTCGAAACGGGTACCTGCACGTCCAATTCCGAGCACTGTAGGCCAAGTTACAAATTCCACAGTATCGGTGCGCACAATCCCAAAACCATTCAACTGTAAACTCTTGTACAGATAAAAGGAAAAGTGTATACCTTCGGGAAGGTCTCCAAAAATTCCAAGAAAAATCCACGATGATCCTCGCGTCGAGTAGATGAAAAACTCTATAAGCACGTCTTGATCCGAGACTCGTGCGCGAAGATCTCCTCAAGAGAAGGTGCTGCCCTCACCAAAATCTCACAGCAAAAAGGGTCCCAGTGAGCACGAGAAAACTCCTCGAAAAACGCGAAATCTGAAAATGTTCGAGAAATCCAAAATCGTAGCCTCACCTGTTACGAATCCAGCAGCGAAGAAATCGCTCGAAAAGATCGTCGGAGTAGGTCGGGGGAGCTCGTACACCGAAGAGCGACGGAAGAAACACCGAAGAAAGAGCGTCGCGCCGCGCCAAGAAAAAGAGAATCTCAAAAAGCGTGCCCCCAAAAATCCCCAAACTTTGCAGATGGAAGCTTCACTGCGAGGGGAACAACTTTGGTGAAGAACACCAGCCGGTTTGAAGCTCGGAAGTGCCAAAAAGTCGAAGGGGAAGGGAGCTCGGGCCTTTAAATAGGCAGCAGAAAAACAAATGCGATAATTCCCAATAAGTCCCAAGATTCGGGCGCACCCGAACTTTCGGGCGCCCGAATCCGGGCGCAAGGCCCAAATACTGTAGCCGCCCGGAAAATCCTGGGGCGGCCACGTCACCCGCACAGCAAACAACTGTGCGGGGCGCGCCGGGAGCGGCCACGTGGCCCTCCCGGGGCCCGACGCGTGTCCCGCACAGCAAACAGCTGTGCGGGGCGCGCAAGCTGCCGCCACGTGGCACCTACCCGGTCAAACCGGGTAGGTGGCGCCCGCCAGTGGCAGGGCGACACGTGGCCCTGCCACTGTCGCGGTCACACGTGCGGGCAGGCGCCGCATTGGCCGCCTGCCACGCACGCGCCCCGAGGCGCACGCCCGCGACCCGGTGCACCGCGCCTCGTGAGCCCGCGAGTAGCATGCCGACACGTGTCCCCTGCACCCGGTCCACGCACCTTACGTCGGTTTCGTGGACCGCGCCGCGTGCACCGACCAACCGGGGACTTCCACACGTCCCCCGCCTGGTCCATGCACCGCCGCGCCACTCCCGTAGACCGCGCACCACGAGCCCGCCAATCAGGCGGCGCCACGTGTCCATGCGCCGGGTCCGTGCACCCAGCCGCGTCCCTCTGTGGACCGAGCGCTGCGGACCGGCCCAATCACAAGCCGCCACGTGGCAGCCGGCGGTCCACGGCCCCTCCCATGCACCGAAATTCAGCGAAAACTTCCGGGGGTCCGTTTTTGGGCATCCGGACTCCAAATCAAACAAGCAAACAACCGTTTTCAAGCGTTTTTCCGCGCTGAATCCAAATCCAATCTCTGTTTGGCCCAAAACCATTCTGAAAATTCAGCAAATACAGCCGAAGGCCAATCCAGCTGTGGATATCACACAGGGTCCATCTGTGGCATCCCTTTGATGCACTATGGACCAGATACACCAACACTAGGTGTTCTACACCACGGTTCATGGGAGAAGCTACACGGGGATCAGGGTCACCACATCCTCCCCCACTAAAAGGAAGTTTCGTCCCCGAAACAAAAACACACCACAACCACAAAACCAAGACAATCAAAACAACCAAGAACGCAACACAAAACTAACAAGAAAGGTACGGCTCCACCAGCAGGAAAGTCATCAACCCCAACCCTCGATTTAGAAAACAGCTGAAATTAGCGAAAAGTCCGAAAATTTCGAAAGATCAATACCTTCGCCCCAATCAAACAAGAACAGGTTCGGGCACTGTCTCCGTTCCTGGAGCAATCTTTCGAAGTTTTCGTCCTATTCGTAAATTTCAGTACAAAGGCGAGAAAAGTGAGAGAAGTGTTGGTGCCATTCCTGCTGTGGCTACCAAAACGAAAGCTATCACTAACAGAGACTCCTAAGGACACAACCTCTAGTCCCTAAACATCACAACTGCTCCCGAGGTGGCGTCTGTCCAAAGTCGCTGAAGCTGCCGCTGCTGGAAGGGTACGCCGACAATCCGGGAAAACGAACTCCTCCAGTCCAACTCGCAGAAGGATAACTGCTCTCATTCCATTATTAGTCGTAGCACTACACCGCACCAACCAGTCCAACATGCGTGCTCAATCCAAGTCCTGGAGCTGTCCTTGAATCGTCACATCAGCCGGTGAAGTCCCAAGTCTCAACTGCACTGATCATACACCGCGAACCTCCTCTACTCGTAGGATACTGGGAAGAAACCAATTGCTAAAACATGTAGCAGAAATTTCTAACCCATACCCATGCAAAGATGCCGATGTAGATACTCAACAAATAATGCAGAAAGATGCAGCGGTAAAGAAATGCTCAACTCAGCTAACTCAAATAAAATCATACCTGCCGCGGCATGATCCGCTGCCGGGGTGTCCTCCACCAGGGCTGCATAAACCCGTCCACTGGGTGCTGCAGGTCGTCGTCCCGTCTGTCCCGACGTCGTGGCCCACTCTGTCTGCTGGTGTGCCGGAGGGGTTCCCGCTGCATGGATGGGCAAGGGGGGTGCTGTCGCAATCGGCCGCACTGACAAAATGGCCCGGGGGCAAGCTGCGTGGAAATGTCCCAACTCTCCACAGAGGAAACACCGCCCCTGTCTCTGATCACACTGCGACGGTGGATGAGGCCCGCCACAGATGACACACCGCTGCTGCCGCTGCTGCCGATACCGCTGATGCTGCTGCTGGGGCTCACCAGATCTCCGGCGCCTACGAAACCCACGACCCTCAGAATGAGATCGTGGAGGTCTCGGAGGTCCTTGCCCGCTCGTCTGACCCTCATCATCCGGTGCTGGGCGCTTCGCCCCAGGAATCACTACGGGGGCTAGAGCCACCTCTGACATCACTGCCTCTCCAGACTCAACATATAACGCCTGCTCCATCGATGCCTCCAAAGTCTGTAATCTGCCGGAGCGAACAAGCTGATAAATATCCCGGCGCAGCCCCCGCTCGAACATGTAGATCCGGTGAGACTCGTCCCTGGCCACGTGAGGCATACTAGCCAACAGCTGATTGAATTCGGCTATGTATGCATTCACGGGCCGATCTCCCTGGCGGAGATTTCTCAGCTGCTCCTCCAATCTCTGGCGAACACTCTCAGGAAAGAAGGCCCCTAAAAGAAGTCTGCGGAACTCCGCCCAGGGAAGAATCTGCGTCCCAGGCGGACCAGCAGGCCGCACACGCCGCCACCAAGCCTCGGCGTTGCCCTCCAAGTAGTGTGTAGCCAAGAAGACCCGAAATCGATCCTCAACAAACAAACTCTCAAAATGACGCTCCATGGCCGTGATCCAAGACTCTGCCTCCCACGGCTCAGTACTCATACCAGAAAAATGGGGTGGATCAAACCGGCGAAACCTCATCAACAGATCCACCACCGCACTCTGCTCAGCCAAAGTCAAAGGTCCCAACGACCCAGGCGGTGGTATGCTAGAAACCGGCTCGACAGGAATAGCCGGCGCTGACGGAACCACAGGGGGCGCCACAGCTGGCGAAGAAGGCACAGGCGAACACACAGGGGGTGCTACCACAGGCTGCGTCCTCTGCTCTAAAAGAAGCATCATCCGACCAAAGGCCTCCTCCTGGCGCCGAGAAGCCTCCTCCTGGCGCTGAGAAGCCTCCTCCTGGCGCTGTAAAGCCTCCTCCTGGCGCTGAGATGTCTCATCCTGGCGCCGCACCGCCTCAGACAACTGTGCCACCTGGGCACGGAGCTCCAGAACCTCCCTCTGCTGTCCCTGCCCCGAGTCCTCCTGCTCGGGCTCATCGGAGGGGAAAGGCTGAGAACGCGTCTGCACCCTGCGTCGGGGAGGCATCGTGCCTACCTGCAACACACAAGCAACCATCAGGACAGTACCAAACAATACTCGACCCAATCCAGCGAAAGTCTAGGACATGTCATCCATTCCCTAGCAGTATGTTGTCTGCAGCCAACATAATCGCTTAGGAGAAAAAACATGCCAGTCACTCATCCCACCCCTGGGGAGAGGTATCAAACTCAATCAGGACTCTCGCTAACAGTCACGACTCTCACGTAGTCATCCTAATGTCCAACCACAAGCCTAGGGTTTCTAAGTCCACAATGACCTACAACCTAGGCTCTGATACCACCTAATCTGTCACGCCCCGGCGTCGAAACTGCGACCCGGGCTCGCCAACAGATCCGCCGCCCATACGGGAAGCCCCGTGTAGACGAAGCGACTAACCTGCAAAAGAGCATCTATACTATGCAGATATCAGAGCTGAAAGTAAAACTGCTAGAAATAAAAACTATATACAACACAAGTCCTCACCAAAAGTACAAAAGTCTCTCGAGCAGTAGAAAATAATACAACTCTAAACCTCACTACAAAGTTCTCTCAACATGAACTCTCAAAAGTAATAAGGGTACATCTACTCACTGGACGATGACTGGTAGGGAACTATCTCGCGACTCCCTTACCTCGATCAGCAGAAGCAGCAACAGGAGCAGCAGGAACCGGAGTAGAAGTCCCTGTGGGGAAAACACCACGACGGGTGTGAGAACTACGTCGCAAGTAGTTCTCAGTGGGTGCCGCCAACAAGCCCGACGGTCTGCCCACTAAGTCTACTAGAGGCATAAAGTAACAATAATACAGAAATGAAAGGGCTGAAAAAGTAACTCTACAGCTACTATGCCTCTATCTAGATGCTCAAGAAAAGGAACATATGGAACATGATGCACCTACTAACACACACAGTAAACTCACCAAATCTATACTGACTGCCTCAAAGGGTCCAGTCAAACCTGCGCCCACCTACTGCCGCACATCCTCAACAGGACGGGTCTACGTAGGGTGTCCGTGACTGCCACTAACTGGCACAGTCAGAGGGACGGCGTCGACAAGTCGCGATAGCAAGTAACAGGCCCAACTCCGGAGTGGCTCTCGAGGGGAGCGGACCCCACCGAGGAAAGTATCCGCGTATCTCTGTCGAGCTCAAATATGGCTCATGTAGGCTATAGTCCAAACCACGATCAATAAGATCGAACCAACAACAACAACTCTCAACCACAGGCTGGAAACCACACAGCTGGGGCCACCGTCCACCAGACGGCTCCCACAACAGAACACTAAACTCACAGGAAAGACCGACACCATAGGGTTCGGAACCCGATAGACCGGTGCTAAGAACCCTATCAAACAAGAACAGACTCTAGGCTCCGCCTATCGAAGTTCCCGATCCCCTTATAGTTCGGGAAAGCAAAACCTCGGCACGACACGCAGAAAGCACCAACAGGGCCCGAAAGTCCCGGGAGACCTACACCTACAACCCTATCAAACAAGAACAGGTTCCAGGCTCGGCCCCCGTGGCTTTCGTCCCGACAAAGGAACGACCCCTAGAACCCGCATCACTCGAATCCTTTCGAGTGAGGAGATTTATATGAAAAGGTGACATTTGTTATTGAAAATTATTTTGATCTGGAAGAAATCCATATTTAACAATTTTAGTTATTTTTAGAAAATCAGTTAGCAAAATAAGTGTTTTACCCAAACCCCGAAGGGCTGATGCCTTTGTCCAATCAAAGAAGAACAGACTCTAGCGGCCCTTCGATGCTTGGAAGAAAACATTGGTAGACTAAAATCATGTGTATGTCGAAAAGGGTTCTAGGTTCGGCTAACACTAGTATACTACCACCACTGACACAGTGGCGACAACCCCAACAGGGGAAAACAAGACCTCTCGGGACCCACGTTTATCTCAAACGGTTCCCGGTACAGACAAGCGATCCACTACCTCTACCGACCTCCACCTTTCTGCTCCCCAAGCACGACGTGCAAATGCAATCCCACACTAAAAAGATGTTCCCCGACCGCTCGGCCCACTACCCCGGTGCGGCAGATAAACACTAAGTCCAGGAATGAAACATAAAGTGCTGGATGTCTAAGCATAATACACCCTAGCCTCAATTGATTGCGGGTTTTCTCTCGGTCTGGTTACACCTTTGGCAACATTATGACGGCGGTGCTAGGTTCCGGTTCAGCATAACAACTATTAACATGAAGTAGGCAAACAGGATGATCACCACATCGACAGAATAATAACCATAGGACCAACAATTCCTACCCCACCTCTAGCATGCTACCCAAGTCCAATCACTATCATGCATGATTCTATTATCAATAGAATTAGAGTACAGTCCATAGATCTTGAAAGCAAGCCCACCCACCTGAAGGACCGCTAACTGCCCGGCGTCGTACAGCTCGAGAAAAAAAAAAAAAAAAAAAAAAAAAA
>CM055077.1:23732160-23867335 GCA_029204045.2 Tillandsia leiboldiana
CAATCAGCCGGTGAAGTCCCAAGTTCCCCTCAACTGCACTGATCCACATACCGCGACCTCCTCTACCGTAGATCCTGGGAACGAACCAATTGCTAAAACCCCCATGTAGCAGAAATTTCTAACCCATAACCCATGCAAAGATGCCGATGTCAGATACTCAACACATATGCAGAAAGATGCAGCGGTAAAATATGCTCAACTAACTGCAGCTAACCTCAAATAAAATCATACCTGCCGCGGCATGATCCGCTGCCCGGGTGTCCTCCACCAGGGCTGCATAAACCCGTCCACTGGGTGTGCAGGTCGTCGTCCCGTCTGTCCGACGTCGTGGCCCACTCTGTCTGCTGGTGGCCGGAGGGGTTCCCGCTGCATGGATGGGCAAGGGGGGTGCTGTCGCAATCGCCGCACTGACAAAATGGCCCGGGGGCAAGCTGCGCGGAAATGTCCCAACTCTCCACAGAGGAAACACCGCCCTGTCTTCTGATCACACTGCAGACGGTGGATGAGGCCCGCGCCACAGATGACACACCGCTGCTGCCTAGCTGCCGATACCGCTGCATGCTGCTGCTGGGGCTCACCAGTATCTCCGGCGCCTACGAAACCCACGACCTCAGAATGAGATCGTGGAGGTCTCGGAGGTCCCTTGCCCGCTCGTCTGACCCTCAATCATCCGGTGCTGGGCGCTTCGCCCCAGGAATCACTACGGGGGCTAGAGCCACCTCTGACATCACTGCCTCTCCAGACTCAACATATAACGCCTGCCTCCATCGATGCCTCCAAAGTCTGTAATCTGCCGGAGCGAACAAGCTGATAAATATCCCGGCGCAGCCCCCGCTTCGAACATGTAGATCCGGTAGGACTCGTCCCTGGGCCACGTGAGGCATACTAGCCAACAGCTTGATTGAATTCGGCTATGTATGCATTCACGGGCCGATCTCCCTGGCGGAGATTTCTCAGCTGCTCCTCCAATCTCTTGGCGAACACTCTCAGGAAAGAAGGCCCCTAAAAGAAGTCTGCGGAACTCCGCCCAGGGAAGAATCTGCGTCCCAGGCGGACCAGCAGGCCGCACACGCCGCCACCAAGCCTCGTGCGTTGCCTCCAAGTAGTGTGTAGCCAAGAAGACCCGAAAATCGATCCTCAACAAACAAACTCTCAAAATGACGCTCCATGGCCGTGATCCAAGACTCTTGCCTCCCACGGCTCAAGTACTCATACCAGAAAAATGGGGTGATCAAACCGGCGAAACCTCATCAACAGATCCACCACCGCACTCTGCTCAGCCAAAGTCAAAGGTCCCAACGACCCAGGCGGTGGTATGCTAGAAACCGGCTCGACAGGAATAGCCGGCGCTGACGGACCACAGGGGGCGCCAGCAGCTGGCGAAGAAGGCACAGGCGAACACACAGGGGGTGCTACCACAGGCTGCGTCCCCTCTGCTCTAAAAGAAGCATCATCCGACCAAAGGCCTCCTCCTGGCGCCGAGAAGCCTCCTCCCTGGCGCTGAGAAGCCTCCTCCTGGCGCTGTAAAGCCTCCTCCTGGCGCTGAGATGTCTCATCCTGGCGCCGCACCGCCTCAGACAACTGTGCCACCTGGGCACGGAGCTCCAGAACCTCCCTCTGCTGTCCCTGGCCCCGAGTCCCTCCTGCTCGGGCTCATCGGAGGGGAAAGGCTGAGAACGCGTCTAGCACCCTGCGTCGGGGAGGCATCGTGCCTACCTGCAACACACAAGCAACCATCAGGACAGTACCAAACAATACTCGACCCAATCCAGCGAAAGTCTAGGACATGTCATCCATTCCCTAGCAGTATGTTGTCTGCAGCCAACATAATCGCTTAGGAGAAAAACATGCCAGTCACTCATCCCACCCCTGGGGAGAGGTATCAAACTCAATCAGGACTCTCGCTAACAGTCACGACTCTCACGTAGTCCATCCTAATGTCCAACCACAAGCCTAGGGTTTCTAAGTCCACAATGACCTACAACCTAGGCTCTGATACCACCTAATCTGTCACGCCCCGGCGTCGAAACTGCGACCCGGGCTCGCCAAACAGATCCGCCGCCCATACGGGAAGCCCCGTGTAGACGAAGCGACTAACCTGCAAAAGAGCATCTATACTATGCAGATATCAGAGCTGAAAGTAAAACTGCTAGAAATAAAAACTATATACAACACAAGTCCTCACCAAAAGTACAAAAGTCTCTCGAGCAGTAGAAAATAAATACAACTCTAAACCTCACTACAAAGTTCTCTCAACATGAACTCTCAAAAGTAATAAGGGTACATCTACTCACTGGACGATGACTGGTAGGGAACTATCTCGCGACTCCCTTACCTCGATCAGCAGAAGCAGCAACAGGAGCAGCAGGAACCGGAGTAGAAGTCCCTGTGGGGAAAACACCACGACGGGTGTGAGAACTACGTCGCAAGTAGTTCTCAGTGGGTGCCGCCAACAAGCCCGACGGTCTGCCCACTAAGTCTACTAGAGGCATAAAGTAACAATAATACAGAAATGAAAGGGCTGAAAAAGTAACTCTACAGCTACTATGCCTCTATCTAGATGCTCAAGAAAAGGAACATATGGAACATGATGCACCTACTAACACACACAGTAAACTCACCAAATCTATACTGACTGCCTCAAAGGGTCCAGTCAAACCTGCGCCCACCTACTGCCGCACATCCTCAACAGGACGGGTCTACCGTAGGGTGTCCGTGACTGCCACTAACTGGCACAGTCAGAGGGACGGCGTCGACAAGTCGCGATAGCAAGTAACAGGCCCAACTCCGGAGTGGCTCTCGAGGGGAGCGACCCCACCGAGGAAAGTATCCGCGTATCTCTGTCGAGCTCAAATATGGCTCATGTAGGCTATAGTCCAAACCACGATCAATAAGATCGACCAACAACAACAACTCTCAACCACAGGCTGGAAAACCACACAGCTGGGGCCACCGTCCACCAGACGGCTCCCACAACAGAACACTAAACTCACAGGAAAGACCGACACCATAAGGGTTCGGAAACCCGATAGACCGGTGCTAAGAACCCTATCAAACAAGAACAGACTCTAGGCTCCGCCTATCGAAGTTCCCGATCCCCTTATAGTTCGGGAAAGCAAAACCTCGGCACGACACGCAGAAAGCACCAACAGGGCCCGAAAGTCCCGGGAGACCTACACCTACAACCCTATCAAACAAGAACAGGTTCCAGGCTCGGCCCCCGTGGCTTTCGTCCCGACAAAGGAACGACCCCTAGAACCCGCATCACTCGAATCCTTTCGAGTGAGGAGATTTATATGAAAAGGTGACATTTGTTATTGAAAATTATTTTGATCTGGAAGAAATCCATATTTAACAATTTTAGTTATTTTTAGAAAATCAGTTAGAAAAATAAGTGTTTTACCCAAACCCCGAAGGGCTGATGCCTTTGTCCAATCAAAGAAGAACAGACTCTAGCGGCCCTTCGATGCTTGGAAGAAAACATTGGTAGACTAAAATCATGTGTATGTCGAAAAGGGTTCTAGGTTCGGCTAACACTAGTATACTACCACCACTGACACAGTGGCGACAACCCCAACAGGGGAAAACAAGACCTCTCGGGACCACCGTTTATCTCAAACGGTTCCCGGTACAGACAAGCGATCCACTACATCTACCAGACTCCACTCTGCTCCCAAGCACGAGTGCAAATGCATCCCACACTAAAAAGATGTCCCGACCGCTCGGCCCACTACCCGGGCGAGGATAACACTAAGTCCAGGAATGAAACATAAAGTGTGGATGTCTAAGCATAAATAACCCTAGCCCAATTGAGGGTTTTCTACTGGTCTGGTTACACATGCAACATATGACGGGGGTGCTAGGTCAGGTTCAGCATAACAAATATTTAACATGAAAGTAGGAAACAGGAGATCACCAAATCGACAGATAAAACAAGGAACAACAATTCCTACACTCTAGCATGCTACCCAAGTCCAATCACTATCATGCATGATTCTATATCAATAGAATTAGAGTACAGTCCATAGATCTTGAAAGCAAGCCACCCACCTGAAGACGCTAACTGCCCGGAGTCGTACAGCTGAGAAAACTAGGAAAATAACAACTCTAGGTCCAACAGGTCCAGCACAGTCTACAATCCCTCCTGGGTACAACATAAGGCTACAGTTATACTTTAAATCCAATAAAATCCAGGTTTTACAAATCTGCTGGGAACAGTCCACTTACTGTGAAATTTTCACCTGTAAAACGAACTCCAAAAATTCTGATAAAAATACCACAGCGATCCTCGCGTCGATAGCTTCGAAACGGGTACCTGGACGTCCAATTCCGAGCACTGTAGGCCAAGTTACAAATTCCACAGTATCGGTGCGCACAATCCCAAAACCATTCAACTGTAAACTCTTGTACAGATAAAAGGAAAAGTGTATACCTTCGGGAAGGTCTCCAAAAATTCCAAGAAAAATCCACGATGATCCTCGCGTCGAGTAGATGAAAAAAGTCTATAAGCATGTCTTGATCCGAGACTCGTGCGCGAAGATCTCCTCAAGAGAAGGTGCTGCCCTCACCAAAATCTCACAGCAAAAAGGGTCCCAGTGAGCACGAGAAAACTCCTCGAAAAACGCGAAATCTGAAAATGTGCGAGAAACCCAAAATCCTAGCCTCACCTGTTACGAATCCAGCAGCAAAGAAATCGCTCGAAAAGATCGTCGGAGTAGGTCGGGGGAGCTCGTACACCGAAGAGCGACGGAAGAAACACCGAAGAAAGAGCGTCGTGCCGCGCCAAGAAAAAGAGAATCTCGAAAAGCGTGCCCCCAAAAATCCCCAAACTTTGCAGATGGAAGCTTCACTGCGAGAGGAACAACTTTGGTGAAGAACACCAGCCGGTTTGAAGCTCGGAAGTGCCAGAAAGTCGAAGGGGAAGGGAGCTCGGGCCTTTAAATAGGCAGCAGAAAAACAAATGGGATAATTCCCAATAAGTCCCAAGATTCGGGCGCACCCGAACTTTCGGGCGCCCGAATCCGGGCGCAAGGCCCAAATACTGTAGCCGCCCGGAAAATCCTGGGGCGGCCACGTCACCCGCACAGCAAACAGCTGTGCGGGGCGCGCCGGGAGCGGCCACGTGGCCCTCCCGGGGCCCGACGCGTGTCCCGCACAGCAAACAGCTGTGCGGGGCGCGCAAGCTGCCGCCACGTGGCACCTACTCGGTCAAACCGGGTAGGTGGCGCCCGCCAGTGGCAGGGCGACACGTGGCCCTGCCACTGTCGCGGTCACACGTGCGGGCAGGCGCCGCACTGGCCGCCTGCCACGCACGCGCCCCGAGGCGCACGCCCGCGACCCGGTGCACCACACCTCGTGAGCCCGCGAGTAGCATGCCGACACGTGTCCCCTGCACCCGGTCCACGCACCTTACGTCGGTTCCGTGGACCGCGCCGCGTGCACCGACCAACCGGGGACTTCCACGCGTCCCCCGCCTGGTCCATGCACCGCCGCGCCACTCCCATAGACCGCGCACCACGAGCCCGCCAATCAGGCGGCGCCACGTGTCCATGCGCCGGGTCCGTGCACCCAGCCGCGTCCCTCTGTGGACCGAGCGCTGCGGACCGGCCCAATCACAAGCCGCCACGTGGCAGCCGGCAGTCCACGGCCCCTCCCATGCACCAAAATTCAGCGAAAACTTCAGGGGGTCCGTTTTTGGGCATCCGGACTCCAAATCAAACAAGCAAACAGCCGTTTTCAAGCGTTTTTCCGCGCTGAATCCAAATCCAACCTCTGTTTGGCCCAAAACCATTCCGAAAATTTGGCAAATGCAGCCGAAGGCCAATCCAGCTGGGGATATCACACAGGGTCCATCTGTGGCATCCCTTTGATGCACTATGGACCAGATACACCAACACTAGGTGTTCTACACCACGGTTCATGGGAGAAGCTACACGAGGATCAGGGTCACCACATCATATCCATGAACGCTGCTGGAGTGTTCGTAAGTCCAACTGACATAACCGTAAACTCGTAATGGCCGTATCGAGTTCGGAAAGCCATTTTAGGAACATTCTCACCCCGAATTCTAAGCTGATGATAGCCAGACTGCAATTCAATTTTAGAGAAGACTGTTGCTCCTTGCAATTGGACATACAGGTCATCAATCCGAGGCAAGGGGTACTTATCTTTCACTGTGATCTTGTTTATCTCCCGATAGTCAATGCACATGCGCAAACTTCCGTCCTTCTTTCGTACGAAAAGAGCGGGTGCTCCCCAAGGCGACGCGCTCGGCCTGATGAACCCTTTGTCTAAGAGGTCCTTGAGTTGCGCCTTAAGCCCCTTCAACTTTGCGAAAACCATCCGGTAGGACTCCTTGGTGATAGGTTGCGTGTCCGGGGCAAACTCGATCGAGAACTCGATCTCTCGCTCAGGTGGCATCCCTGGCAATTCTTCAGGAAAATACCCGGGAAGTCCTTCATGATTGGATCGTCTGAAAGTAGTGCTGAAGGTCGAGAGATCAAAACCATCGAAGTCACGTACGCTACACATCCCCCCTCCACCAGTCTTCTTGTCCGTGACGCAGAATGAGAGATGAGAAGGAAAATACTCTCACACGCTAAGTGCACGCGTTCCGAAAAATCAGGTTCCTGAAGACGCACTTGGTGCTTCTGGCAGTCAATCACCGCCTAATGATTGGTAAGCCAGTCTATCCTGTGTACTACGCCAAAATCCCTCAGCGGGATTACCACCTGTTCCAAGGGCATACTAACCTGCCCAACCTCACTGGGCAGGAAGGAACATATCTACCTGCCTCGAGGGGTTACCTAAGGGTCTGAACGAACCTATTTCTATGAAGGGGGGTCTCTTCTAATAACTATGGGTATGGGAGAAAAATGTGAGATATGAAAGAGTGGGATGCTCCGGGGTCAAACAAGGTCCTATCTCGAAAAGAGAACTACGAATAGAGTATTACCTGCTACTACTTCCTCTGGGGCAGTGCGTCCTCTGCCGAGCCATCGCGTAAAGCCTCCCGCGGGGCTGTAAAGGCGCCCCTCTCCTCGTGTCGTGATACTGAAGGTGTTGTTCCCGGGTTCAGGGGGCAGTTAGAGCGAAAGTACCCCGACTTGCCACAACGGGAACCATGGTCGTGCCTCCAGGAACATTCGATCACCTGGTGTGCACCTCCGCACAAGATGCAAGGCCGGTCCCCCGGCTCCTGTCCCCTCGTTGGCATGCTCCTGGTTCCTTGCTGCGTCCTTGGATGCTTGGGTGGTCGACTCCCATTGGAAAAAGCCATCCCCAGGATAAAACTGAGGTCGTTTCTTGTCCTGGTTACGCTTATAGCCCTCCTGCCGGGCACGAGTGACAACCAATTCCCGCTCCACTAAGGTGGCCATGTCGACCACATCTTGAAAGGTATGCTAACCTGCCGCTTGTGCTGTCCGAAAGATGTCGCTCCGTAGACCATCCACAAAAAGGTGGGCCATGTGGGATTCGTCCTTTATGACAAGAGGAGACGCGATCAGCCGCACAGGCGCTTTGTGTCAATCGGTACATTTGTTCCACGAGTGCTGATAGTTGCCAGGCCATAACCTGTAACTGTTGTTGAAGTAGCCGGTTCTCCGCAGCTGTCGGCGTCGTCCCATCTACTCCTGTGTCATCGATTGATGACCTAGTCCGAGTCATAGAGTGAGCATGCATAAAAGCCAAGTCAAACCTAGACTTAACTGATTTAAGAGCTGTGCCATACTATCAGTTAAGTACCTCCCCCCTCCTGACACTCGCGCTCTGACACACCTAACCTTTGGTTATTTCATAGGTTAGCCGCAAGTGATATTGTGTTCAGTGGATGTTGGATGTTAACTACCGTGGTTAAAGTCATTTTGCTCTGATACCATATTAATCTGTCACGGCCCGGGAGAAGATAAACAGCGAAAAATACAGTACACATTTTTTTTATTTTTTTTTTTTTAAGGGCTCCCGCGAGGCACGTGTCCAGACCCGCCACATACACCAGTTCTCTCCGTATGATAGACAGAGTCTCACTTGAGTATGTACGGCGTAGCTATCGCCACTATACTTTAACTACAACAACCGAGTAGTGAAGTAAGAAGATGCTTATGTTGTAAAACGATGTTAATTTAGCGCGGCATAAGTTTGAAAGGATAAATCCACGGGTTTTAAATACTATGCTTATGCGACACCTGATTTTTGAAATACTTTTCGCAACCCTTTTTATGTTGTTGAAAACCGCATTTGAAATGCATAAGGAAAATGAAAAGTCCTATCATACAGTTGTCCAAACACCAGTCATCCATCTCAACATCCACATCCACCACAATAACTAAACCACATGCGAAATAGACTAACCAACTGAAATAAGCAATAAAGAGAAGGTAAGATATCACCAGCCATAAGATTGGCTAAGACTCTCTAGTCGCAACCTCACTGCCGTCCCAGAGCCCACCCCTGATCGAACCTGTCACAGTGTGGGAAGTCAGTGACACGAAGAATACAGATGTAATAAAACGACAAGTATGATGCTAAAAGGTACTGATAATAAATCAAACCGCAAAACCAGAGCATCCACAACCCCATCCTGCAATCAATCATATCGCCCCCGAGAAGCTGAACTGAGCACCTGCCATGTCGGTCCGGGGACCTCAGGCAAAAGAAATCCGCCCCGCTCTTACCTTGGTGCATTTAAACCCCCACTGCACAAGTGCAGCTCCGCAAATAACCACAAGGGGCCCCCACTAACGTCACCTCGTAGGGTTCACGGGTCATCAGACCATCCTTCCGGAAAAGTACACCGACACGGTGACCAAACCGCTGGTGTGCGTGCAAGCGCCATGAGCATAGTAACCATAATAAAACGAGTGTCATAAACACTTGCGACACTCGTTGCTCCAAAAAGTATAAGTGCCGATACACGTGCAGAACATGGGGTTAGTCATCAACTCATAATATTGTTCAAACCAAAACTACCGTACTAATTAGTAACATAACTGTAAACAAACGTTGATAACGAAAAAAGGGAAAGCTCGATATGTTCCTAACGACGGCATCCCCTTTTTCGGATAATGGTACCCACCTCAGAAAGCGTCGACCGAAACACCTGAAATCGCCCCACACCTTCGTACGACTCCCGGACCTAAAAAGTCCCAAAAAAAAAAAAAAAACAATAAGACTAAACTTTGCCCTGCGAAACAAAGGACCCGACCTCTGTCCGGAAAAAGTCAGAGAGCACCAAAAACCCAACCTATCGCGGCGCAAATAACAGCGCGGCACGGGCAGCCCCGCGCAGGCAAGGGCGGCGCGGCGCATGCAACAGCCCCTCGCGTGCGCGCAAACAGCGCGTCAGCCCCACGCGGGTACCAGCCATGCGCGGGTGCCCACGGCGCAAGCAGCAGCCCCGCGCGGCGGCCTGGCAGGGCGCGGCCTTCCCCTGGGTGTGCTTCCCTGTGTGCAGCCGTACCGAGCGTCGGCGGCCTGGCAGGGCGCGGCGCACACGCGACAACACGGCGTGGCGGCTTGGTAGGGCGTGGCCCTCGACAGGGCGTGGTGCGCGAACAGCGCGGCCCGGCTGCAGCAGCGGCGGTGCGCAGTAATGGTGACGGCGCGTAGCGGTGCGCAGCAGCCCACTGGACAGGGCGCGCGCACACAGCGCGGCTACCATCCCTTGTGGGCAAGTGCCGACGGCGCGCGGCCTTCCGCTACGCGGCGTGCGGCCACAGCGTGGCGGTGCCCCGTGCGGCCAAGCCCTGGCAGCGCGCGGCCCTATGCCCGCGGCACGGCAAAGCCCCGCGCGGCCAGGTTGGCGGCGCGCGACCCCGCGCTGCCTGGGAATGCGCCCACAGCACGGCGAAGCCGCGCGCCGCCAGGATGGCGGCGCGCGGCCCCGCGCTGCCTTGGTATGCGCCCGCAGCGCGGCGAAGCCCCACGCTGCCATCCGCTCACGGCCCCGCGCTGCCGGGGCATGCGCCCGCAGGGTGACACCCTGGGAAGTGGGGCGCCTTTAAACCCCCTGGGAAGTGGGTTTAAAGGGGGGAAGAATGTGACACCCCCAGAATTTGGATTAGTCCTATATATAAATGATATAATAGGACTAAATCTCTTAACCCGGCTATAGCATTTGGGATGGTAGCAAGATCCAAGAGGTTATGAGAGTTAAGCGTGCTAGAGCTAGAGTAGTTCTAGGATGGGTGACCCCCTAGGAAGTGGGGCGTCACAGTTGGTATCAAAGCCATTCACCAGCCGGAAATGTGAGATGAGTCTCGGCTGAGCCAGGGTTATATAGCGGGTAGAGCGAGGCTCCCCGGCTAATGACCGTTGTGGGTGGAGTGCCGCTCTCCACAAGGTCAGCTAAGGCTAGCGAGACGAGTCTCACATCGCCTGGTGCGTGTGAGTGTGCTTGAGTCTGACGTGGACGTCAGGGCATAAAGGGGGGAAGAATGTGACACCCCCGGAATTTGGATTAGTCCTATATATAAATGATATAATAGGACTAAATCTCTTAACCCGGCTATAGCATTTTGGATTGTAGCAAGATCCAAGAGGTTATTGTTGGGTTATGTATAATTGGATCTAAATAGGAAAAAAAACACCTAGAGGGGGGTGAATAGGTGTAAACAATAAACACTCAAAAATCTTTGCGATATAAAACCCAATGCGGAAAAATAAATAACACGCAGAGATTTTTACGTGGAAAACTCCAAACCGGAGTAAAAAACCACGGGACCGATAACACGGTGAAATCCACTAGAATTATAACACGTACAAAGGTGATATACCGTACTCACAGACGACTCAACCTTTTTCCATACGCTCCTAGTTGATCTTCTCCGCTCGCTCCGCAACGCTTCTCGAATCCACGATCTGCGTCCAACGCCGAATCCACGGCGTCCAACGTCGAGTCCACGACGTCTGACCGAATCCACGGTCTTCACCCAGTAGCACGTCTCGAATCCACGAACGTACCTCGCTCCGAATCCACGAGAGCGGTAGCACCTTGAATCCACAAGGCCACGCGAGTCCACGCGCCGATTTGGGATAAATCGTTGTTTTTGGGTGGTGATGATCCGCCGAATACTTAGATTAGAAATAGATCGGAAATACCATCTAAGTATTCATTGATTTAATTCTACTCAAAATCTGAGTATGAAAACCTAGAATGAAATCAATCAATATAGATGAAGAAACATAGGATTAAATCAAGTATTTCCTTTCTTCTCTATATGTAGAATATTTATGAATAGAATGGATTCCTTCCACTTTTCGTCGTACCCTAAAAGATGAATTAAAGGGTCTATTTATAGGTTAGAAACCATTGGAAGAGGATAAGAATAAAAAACTAACCTTTTCTGAAATTTTTCAGGACGGCGATCCGGATCGGATTTAGGCGATCCGGATTGCAGTAACGAGACAGACAGTTTCCAGAAAAACAAAGGTTCGGGATCCGGATCGAAGTGCCTGATCCGGATCGTTCATATAATTCACCAAACACCAATGTTCGGGATCCGGATTGAAGCTGCCTGATCCGGATCGTACATAAATTACGGTAAAAACCAGTGTTCGGGATCCGGATCAAAGGAGGCTACGATCCGGATTGAATTTGCGTATGAACTAACACCCTTCGGGATCCGGATTGGAATGTCTGATCCGGATCCTGAACATGTCCCATGTCCAGTTTTTGATTTTTATGCAATTAAAAATTCATCCAAGTGTTTCTACACTATAAGAAATATTCGGATCACCAAAGATAATTAGTTAAACATACATGATCCTTTTGAATTCTTCTTTCTTGAGATTGAGTTATATGATTCATGTAGTGTCCCAGTTTTCCCCTGTTTCGGGGTGTGGAACACCTGTTAGTGGTGTGTGTGGCCCCAACATGTCAAAGTGATATGTTGTTTGGAACCAGAGAGGATTTGGGAGCAAGCCTGACCTTCGGCTGCCTTTGCCGAATTTTAGGAGTGGAATCAGGCTAATCGGAGGTCGTATTTGAATTCAGCGCGGAAAAACGCTTGAAAACGGCTATTTACTTATTTATTTTGGAGTCCGGATGCCCAAAAACGGACCTCCGAAAGTTTTCTGCGCAAAATGGTGCAGGGGGGAGCTGTGGACCGGCCGGGGACACGTGGCAGGCCCTTATTGGGCCGGCGCGCCACTCTCGATCCACGGAAAAGACCGCCGGTGCATGGTGGACCGGCGGGCCACGTGGCGGCACGCGATTGGCCCGGCGTAGTGCGCTTGGCGCGCGGGGGCAGGAGCGGGCAGCTCGGGCAGACCGGGCAGGTGCGGCGCGTGCGCGGTGCACGGTGGACCGGGGCGCGCCACGTGGCGGCCCCGGATTGGTCGGCTCATGTACGCGTGGCGCACACAGAGCTGCCCGGGTGCGGCCGTACGCACGTGGGCGCACGTGGGCGCACGTGGGCGCGCGTGGGCGGCGGCGGCCGCCGACAGCCGTGTCGGGCGGGGGGGGGCCACGTGTCGCCGCACCATTGGCGGGCACGCCCACCGCGCCGCCAATCACGGGGGACACGTGGCGCTTCCCCGTTGGGCCGCACGGCTGCCGCCTGTTTGGCGGACACGTGGCGGGCCCTTGGCCGGGTCGGACGGCCGGTTGGACGCGGCGGGATTCCGTGCGCGAGTTGGGCTGGGCTGGGCTGCACTGTGCGCGCCCGGAAATCCTTGGGCCGGGCCGCACTGTAGCCGCCCGAAAGTGCGGGGCCGCACTGTAGCAGCCCGAATCTGGGGACACGTTGGGGATTATCCCAATTATTTTTGTGGGCCTATATAAAGGCCTCCCCTCCTTTCTTTTTCTCTGTTTTCCGAGAGATAGAGAGAGAACCTGTGGGAGGGGCCTTAAGAGAAGTTTTTCATCTTCTTATTTTCTACCTCGTGGTGCGTTCCCAGATTTTCTGGAAGTTCGACAGCAGCGATCCGGATTTTACAGTGTGCCTCGTTTTTCCCCAATCTTGGCCCGTTATCGTCGCATTTCAGTCCGAGGAGTCCCCTGCACAGTACAGGAGTCCTATTTCGACGATTTCTTCGCCGGTGTGTTCCTAAGAGGTAGGGCTTCGTTTTCCATGTTGGTGGTTTCTCTGGATTCCAATTTTTTGGCATGATTCCCGAGGTGTTTTGACCCCCTCTTTTGCTGTTTGGGTTTTTGGACAGCGGCGACTTCGACGAATTATTTCTCAGCGTAGGAATATCAGATCGAGGCGATTCAATAGTCGATTTTGGGCTACTTTTCGCGAGGAACGCAACCGTGATTTTTTTGAGATTTTAGGAGCTCGAGACAGAGGTGAAATTCCTCATTTTGCGTGCTGATTGTAAAAACAGCAATTATGTGTTTGGAACTTGTAGTTTTTACACCGTGTCCACTTGTGTGATGTTGTAGGATACTGTTTCAGCTGACGGTGTGCTTAGAGGACAGCAGGTATTTTCTGGGTGTTTTGTGCACGCTTTTCAAGGTGGGTGGTTGCGTTTCCCTCTTTGTTGACTTGCTCACTAGGAATAGTAGAGTTTCCCAATTATAAATGTGACAGTTAACTCGTAGTATATGAACCTATTGCATTGGCCCCCCTAAATTAATTGATAGCTTCTATGTGATCAATCTGGGACAATGAAGTTGGACAATTGCTATATCTTAAACTGCATGCAAATAAGTAATCCAATAATGTTTTAAAATGATTCTTTACAAGAAACCTTAGTCACTTTTCTAATACTTTTTAAAGGAATAATTGTATGTTTAATTGGACATCTAGTTAGGCCACCATTTTACTGCAGCACTGTATTATGGGATTTAACTTAGGAGAAAACATGTTTTATTGTTATTCTTCTCTATCGATGCATGACGATCGAGTCAGATCGGGATCTTGAGATAGTGTGGTTGGATCTTGAGTCTGGGACAGTTTAGACTCTTCTTGGGGATTGTGGGAGATAGTGGCAACCGCGAATTTTGGGCGGTTGACCGGATGTTATTATCACATCAGATTGGGGATCAGGGTTGCATTAGTGGATGGAGTATTCCCACTTTGATCATGGTCATGATCCAGTCCTGCTATTGTGAGACATCGGTTACAGAGATGATTGATACAGAGATACTTTACTCGTGTGGGTCGCTCCCCTCGAGTGCCACTCCGGAGTAGGCTTTTTGACCGTGATGGGTGCCGGTCAGTTGGTGAGTTGTGAGTGATGACAGAGCAGGCAGTGCCAGTATTTCCTGGCCCTCTGATTGGGTTTCTTTGGGCAGTCAGCTTTATAGTTGCATATATATAGTTATCTTTTGGCACTGCATTTAGAGGCATAGTAGTGGTAGTTCCTTTTCCAGCAGTCTTTATTACATACCACTGTTCTTTTCTTTTGCCTCTTTATTCCCAGTGGGTGCGTCAGCATTAGAGGTTTTACCCACTAGGGGAGGCTACTGGTTGTCTAGTAGTTCTCACCCCCATTATTGTTTTCTGTCCTCCTTTCCCTTTGTTTTGCAGAGTCATCTGTGGGAGCTGCTGGGCCTTCAGCGGCAGATCGAGGTAAGAGGATCGCCGACTAGCTAGATCGTCTACCCCAAGTGAGAGACTAGCGAGGTTTTTATTGTACCCCCTTTTGTATCTCAGACTTCAGTAGTTTCCTTTTGGGTCTGGCTTTGGCCAGCTGGTTGTATATTTATGGTGAGCTGGGAGTATATTGTACTTTTATTTCAGCTTGTAGCTTAGTTCAGTCTGAGATTACTTTTAGTTCTATTAGTTCAGCTCTGTTTATGCTCTTTTATTGTATATTATCTATCTGAGCAGGTTACCAGCGCTTCGTGCACATAGAAAATTCTATGTGCACGGCGGATCTGTTGGCGGGCCCGGGTTCCGGTTTATACCCGGGGCGTGACAATTCAACCTTCTTTATCTTCAATCTTCAAGACTTAACTGAATTCACGAAATACGCCAACTCAAATTCCGTAACAATCTCCCCCTTTGGCGGTTTCGTGACAAAACACAAATCCACTCAAGAAAATTCAAAAAGATATTTTTGTTGCTATCACCCTACAACAAAAATTTACAATGGAGATCCAAAATAAAATAGATACATGAGTTAAACTCCTAAAACAGACTCTAGACTTAGACATCTGTGCTCTCTGCAAAAGAAATCATTCTTGACAAAGGAAATCGTTAGATACCTCAAGAATTTTATGTCATTCAAAAACCACACACAGAGATGAAGTTTATACTCATTTATACTTACCATGACATTTATACATTCAGATATGTAATTGGATCATAGTTAAAAACCAACATATCTTCTATGCATTCAAAATCCAAATGTCACAAAATTGTTAGTCAACATCAACTTGTTAGTTATATTACATGCCCAAATAGTTAATCGAATAATTAGTCGAGGCATGCATGCAATCACAAAAGAAAACCAAAAGTTGAAGTTATACTTACCTTCATGGTTCACAACTGGACAATCAACCAAAAGTTGAAGTTATACTTACCTTCATGGTTCACAACTGGACAATCGAAGTTTCATTGTTCAACTGTTCTAATATTCTCTCCCCCTTTTTGTCACAAAGTAAGCCAAAATTGCAAAATAAGGAGAGTTAACAAGTTCAAAAATTGAAGGAAACGTAAGAACTAAAACTAACAACCTGCAAAAGAAAAAAAAGAGTCTGAGGTTAGATCATCCCGAGTCAGAACTGGTGGGATTGCTACAATCCAACTTCTTCACAATTGCTTTAAGCAATTTTGATATTGTGGAACACTTTCTTTTCATCTTGTGTTGCTCAGAGATAATCTGTTGGAGGTTTGCGGACAAACTGTCTTGTTCAGCAGATAATCTCCGCTGTTCTTGTCGAATGGAGGACCATACATTCGCTTTTGCAGTGTGTTTCCAGGACGTTGAGGGATGCAGTGTAGATGTAGATGGTGCACCTTGACCTTCAATCCATGGAGATTCTCTAGGGAGAGAGCGAGCTCTGGTGAGGGGTTCATCAATCTGAATTCCAGTGCCCCTTGAATTCTTTCGCCTAGTGTACTGCTTGGTTGTTGAGGAAGATTTCGTCAGCTTTTTGCTCTTTAAGTACAACCTGTCTTCTTTATCAACAGCTCGTTGTGCTTGTTTACAGATCTCTTCCCAATCTTCTTCATCTGATTCTGAATTATTTTGACACACTTTCCTTGTCTCTTCTTGACTTGATTTAGGTTGTTCTTCTTTTATAGTCTTACGTGTGTGCACCATTGCAACTAGCAGAAAGATGATCCATGAACACGTCGTTGTTGCTATTACTTGTGAAAAGAAATCCTGTGAGCAACAACTCAAGAACACGAAAAATTGTTAATTTTCAAAAATTTGAAAAATTGTATCCAAACAATCATTATCGTGTAGAGAGACTAAGAATCAAATTAGTTTTGCAAAAAGAATTTTAAAAATAGATCAATCGCATGATTTTCGAAAATTCCCATTATATGCCCTAAAACCGAAATTTTTGAAATCGAAGGCCAAAAATCCGTTTATCTTGAGAATACCTAGCATATAATCAAAACTCATCTACCCAGAGTTCTTATTTCAAAAGAAATTTGATAAAAAACCATCCATAAACGAAAAAGATACAGAAATTTCATCACGTTTTGAGGAAGAATATGAAAAACTGTGAAAAACCGAGATTTTGATCAATAAAACTTACTTAGAATCGAAGAACTTGAGTTTGTAAGCTTCCAAGACGGATGAATTCTAGAGAGAGAAGCTCTGGAGACTTTGGAACAAAAGATTGAAGTAAAAAGAAATCAAACTTCTTTTGTTCTATATAAAACCCTAGCCGCGATCCGGATCAGTTCGTGAATCCGATCCGGATCAGCTACCCGCAGAGAATACCTGCGTTCGGGATCCGGATCGACTTGTCCAATCCGGATCGGCTCCAACTTTTTCTTCAGAAAAATTCAGAAAAATTCTAGAAAATCCAGAAAAAGATTGTAAGCACTTTTGTGTATCAACTTTAAATGAAAATCATCGTTTCATACAACAAGAAATAGATTATGCCAAATCTATCAATAACATCCAACAAATGAAACGAAAATTTATAAAAATTAAATCCCTTAAAGTTGAACAACTTCAATCACATCTAACATGATCTTATGAGTAATGCCTTTATCAAATCATCAATTTGGTAAAGAAAATGAAATACCAAGATCAATAGATGTCTGAAATCCCAGATAAGTTAGATAATATATCTAGTCAATTTATTGAAGAGAGTGGCTCTTTGAGCATCTTTCATTAAAATTTCCACCTTATACCAACCTTGAAATTTTGACAGAGTCAAGTATTTCAACATGCATTTTATTTAATCAAACTTGAAAAACCTTGCTTGGTATACATGTGGTAGCTGCACACAGTACTCGGACGACCGAGGTGGTAGCTCTTTCCTTCATGTGGTGGTAGTTTTCACACTCCTCATTGGGATGTAACTCTTTCCACATCTTTTGAGCATATTACATTTCTTTGACTCCCCCTCAATTAGCTATCAATTATTTAAGATATAAAGTATTCAACCAAATATTGATCTCGATTTCATACTCGACTAAATAGTCAAATAAGATAAAAACTATACCAAGAGATCATTGAGAGAGAAATTGACTTTGATCAAAAGAAAGTTGATTTAATTCACATAAATGATCATTGCATCAAATGAATTATTATGATATCCAAAGCATAATAAATTTCTAAATATATAAAAGGATGCAGTTAAAGTCAATAAAACTAATGCTCAATTAATGTTCTATGTCTAAGCATAGATAATGAACAAAAACACAAAAACAAAATCTAACCTAAACAAGAGTTTCAAAAAGAGGTTATTTCAAGGAAAGCATTCCAATTGCTTTACGCAAATGAATAAAACGTTTTTGATCCAAAGGTTTTGTTAAAATGTCAGCTAATTGATTTTCAGTTGAAATGTAGGAAATTTGAAGAATATTTGATTCAACTAGCTCTCTAAGAAAATGATATCTAAGTTCAATGTGTTTTGTTCTTGAGTGCAACACAGGGTTTTTTGAAATGTTTATAGCACTAGTGTTGTCACATAAAACAGTTACCGAAGTTGCTGAAATCTGGAAGTCGCTCAACACGCTTTTCATCCAAATGAGTTGAGTTGAACAACTACCCGCTGAGATATATTCCGCTTCGGCAGTCGAGAGTGCAATGCAGTTTTGCTTTTTACTATGCCATGCAACAAGGCAATGGCCAAGATAAAAACATGCACCACTCGTACTTTTCCGATCATCCACTGATCCTGCCCAATCGGCATCTGAATATCCTATAATGTCAAGACTTGTTCCCATAGGATACCAAATTCCGAAGTTTACAGTTCCTTTGACGTACCGGATGATCCGTTTCACCGCTTTCAGGTGATTCTCCTTTGGTGCTGGCTGATCCCAACACTAAAAGATATGTCCGGGCGACTAGCTGTGAGGTAGAGTAGACTTCCAATCATACTTCGATAGAGTTTCTCGTCTACACTATCACTAAGAGATTCACTTCCTAATCCCTTATTGTTGGTTCCCATAGGAGTAGGAAAATCTTTAGAATCTTCTAATCTGAATTTCTTTACCAACTCCTTTGCATACTTGGATTGACACAGATGGATGCCTTCACCATTTTGTTTCACTTGCAATCCAAGAAAGTATGTCAGTTCGCCCATCATAGACATCTCAAATTCGCTTTCCATGGTTTCTGCGAATTTAGAAGCATCATTATCCTTTGTTGCTCTAAATACAATGTCATCGACATAGATTTGCGCAACAATGAAGTTATTTTGATAATGCTTCACAAAGAGAGTCCTGTCTGCTCCCCCTCGAGTATAGCCCTTCTCCAAAAGGTGCTTTGTCAACCTTTCGTACCACGCTCGCGGTGCTTGTTTTAAACCGTAAAGAGCCTTTTTCAAACGAAAAACATGGTTAGGTAGTTTACAGTCTACAAAACCTTTCGGTTGAGCCACATAAACTTCCTCATTTAAAAACCCATTTAAAAACGCGCTCTTAACGTCCATTTGAAAGAGTTTTATTTTAAAGTGACAAGCAATAGCGAATAAAATACGAATGGACTCGAGTCTAGCTACAGGGGCGAACGTTTCATCAAAGTCTATACCTTCTATTTGAGAGTAGCCTTGAGCAACTAAACGTGCTTTGTTCCTGATGATGGTACCATCCTCATTTTTCTTGTTCTTGAAAATCCATTTAGTACCGATCACATTGTGTTGCTTCGGAGACGTCGTTAATTCCCAGACTTTGTTTCGTTCAAACTGATGGAGCTCTTCCTGCATTGCTTCAATCCAGTAGTCATCCTGAAGAGCTTCATCGACGTTCTTTGGTTCGATCATGGAAACGTAACAAGCGAATCCACAAACCAACTGTCTCCGAGTTTTGACTCCCTCTTGTGGGTCTCCAATAATGTTTGATTCAGGATGATCCTTGGAGATGCGTAACGTTTGAGGTAATGGAGTACTCGGAGGTACATGAGATGATTCCTGCACATTAGATAAACTTGAAGAACCTTTAGATGCATCATTAATATTGGAAGTATTATCATGAGAAGATGCATTTACAGGAGT
Organism: Tillandsia leiboldiana; assembly: GCA_029204045.2. NCBI lineage: Eukaryota > Viridiplantae > Streptophyta > Magnoliopsida > Poales > Bromeliaceae > Tillandsia > Tillandsia leiboldiana. Next base: position 23,751,740 of record CM055077.1, read on the forward strand.
ATCATCATCAAGAGAGATATCAGGGGTAGATTTATCAGATGCAAAGTGGAAAGCTTCATCTACTTTAACATTTATGGATTCTACAATCGTTTTAGATTCCAAGTTAAATACCCGATATGCTCTACTATTTGTAGAATAACCCAAGAAAATCCCTTCGTCACTTCGAGAGTCAAATTTTCCAAGATTTTCGCGGTCACGTAAAATGTAGCACCGACTCCCAAAGATACGAAAATATTTACTGTTTGGTTTTCTACAAAACCATAGTTCATATGGTGTATTTAAAGTTTCCGGGCGCAAATAAACTCGATTAATAACATAGATTGCAGTGTTCACAGCTTCAGCCCAAAAATATAACGGTAAATTCCGGCTATGAAGCATAACACGTGCCATCTCTTGTACGACCCTGTTTTTGCGCTCGACTACACCATTCTGTTGAGGTGTATAGGGTGCTGAGAATTCATGTTTAATGCCATTGGAAGTGCAAAAATCAATGAATTTAGAATTTATGAATTCTCCACCTCTATCACTTCTAACACGAATGATATTTTCATTCTTTTCAATCATAATACGAAGGCAAATCTCGTGAAAAGAATCAAAAGTATCAGCTTTCTCTTTTAAAAATGCTACCCATGAGTATCTAGAGAAATCATCAACCAATAAGAAAATATACCATTTACCTCCCAAGGATGGTTGACGTGTCGGTCCCATAAGATCCATATGCAATAATTCTAAGGGCCGATTAGTACCAACGTGGTTTAAGTTCTTGTATGCAGTCCTGGATTGTTTTCCGTTTTGACAACCACCACACACAATGGTTTGTTTAAGTGAAAGTTTTGGAACCCCCTTGACCACGTCTTTGTTTGAAATTCTAGCAAGTTCCTTAAAGTTTATGTGACCTAGCCTTTCATGCCAAAGTGTTTCATTATTCAAAGAGGCTAAGTTACAATTTTCAGAAATTTTATTGGGAACAACATAACAATTGTTTTCAGATCTAACCCCCTTTAAAAAGAAAACATGATCCTTATCAGTTACAATGCATTCAACAGATGAAAAATTAACTGAAAAACCATTGTCACAAAGTTGACTGATACTTATGAGGTTAGTCTTAAGGCCATCAACAAATAACACATTATTCAGAATCGGGCCATCTGGAATAGCTACTGTTCATTTTCCAACAATTTTGGAAGACTGACCGTCTCCGAAAACTACAAGTCCTCCGGAGATTTTCTCAAAATTTTGAAAGCAGTTTTTGTCACCAGTCATGTGACGGGAACAACCGCTATCCAGATACCAAGACGAATTATCATATGCATGCAACAAAAAATATTTGTAACAAGACAAGGGAAGGTTTCACCTTTGCGTACCCAAACCTTTCGAGTTTTGGTGTACGTCGGAAATGATTGTGAAGTTGATACCTTTGGTGAAAGCGTCTTGTTTGATCCATCGCTTTTCCTTGACGTCGTCGTCTTGTTTGATGAACTACCGAGGCTTTTTCCTTTCGAATAATTTGCATTTGATTTCCGAGGAATCACCCTTTTGGTAGTCGTTGCAAGAAGTGCTTGAGTTGAGCGTTTGGGTCCCATCTTGCATTTTCTCCTTATGTGCCCTGCAATACCACAACGAAAACATACCTTGGTGCTTGACGATTCCGAAGAGGGGGAAGTAGGTTTGTTGTCGTTGTTTGTCGTCAATTCCGGTGTCGGAGGAGGAGATACCGACTGGGGCACAAAGACTGTCCCAACCGAACTAAAATTGTCTTCAGTTCGATTGTATTCGAGGCCGAATTTGTTTGATTGACCAAGACCAAGAAGCTTATCCAACTTACTCCTTCCTGATGAAAATCGCTGCAAGTCATCCTTGAGTTGGAGAATGGTCTCTATCATTTCCAATTTTTCCTGTCGAGCCTCGCCGTTGAGCTTCAAGAAGTAATTCGCTTTGTTCACCATATCTACATAATTCTTCTTGTGACGCCCCACTTCCCAAGGGGGTCACCCATCCTAGAACTACTCTAGCTCTAGCACGCTTAACTCTCATGTTCCTCTTGGATCTTGCTACCATCCAAAATGCTATAGCCGGGTTAGAGATTTAGTCCTATTATATAATTTATATAGAGGACTAATCCAAATTCCGGGGGTGTCACATTCTTCCCCCCTTTAAGCCCTGACGTCCACGTCAGGCTCAAGCACATTCACAAGCACCAGGCGATGTGAGACTCGTCTCGCTAGCCTTAGCCGACCTTGTGAGGAGCTGCACTCCACTCACAACGGTCATTAGCCGGGGAGCCTCGCTCTACCCGCTATATAACCCTGGCTCAGCCGAGACTCATCTCACATTTCCGGCTGGTGAATGGCTCCGATACCAACTGTGACACCCCACTTCCCAAGGGGGTCACCCATCCTAGAACTACTCTAGCTCTAGCACGCTTAACTCTCATGTTCCTCTTGGATCTTGCTACCATCCAAAATGCTATAGCCGGGTTAAAGATTTAGTCCTATTATATCATTTATATAGAGGACTAATCCAAATTCCGGGGGTGTCACACTTCTCGAATTGCTCATTGGACTCTTGAAGGGAAACATTTATTTTAATCAGATTATCCCTTTCCACTTCAAGAGCGTTTGAGAGAGAAGATGCCATTTTTGCTTCTTCTTCGAGATCCTGCAATCTCCCTCTCAAACTCTTGTTTTGCTTTGCCAGTTTCTTTGAATCCCTCAAAAGCTTATGGTAGGCAAGAGCAAAGTCTTCACCTTCTGAATTATCCGATTCATCGTCCGTTGCAATTTTTTCAACAGTGGAGTTGGACAGTGACTCGGATGTATTAGCCATTAAGCACATGAAGGGTGAAGATGTGGACGCGTGGAACGCCGTTGCGTTATCTTCTTCATCACTTGACGATGACTCATTTGACGATGAGGTGTCATCCCAAGTGATGGCTTGCATCGCTTTCTTCTTTGACGGATTCTTATTTGGACACTCCGTTGAGATATGGCCGTACCCTCGGCACTTGAAGCATTGGACTTGTCCTTCTGAGCTTTTCTTATCCTTAGAAAAACCCTCTTCCTTTCTTGGTTTGAAACTTGAAGAACCTTTGCCTTTCTTCGACTTTACGAAGGATGGAGTTTTGCTTGAGTTACCCCTTCGAAAGTTTCGGCGAAATCTTCTTGTCAAGAGAGCAAGCTGCTTCTCAAAGTCCTCCATAGATAGGTTTACGTCATCGTCTGAGGGGGATGAATCCGCGTCTTCTTCTTTTGTTGTTTTCAATGCTAAACCTGAAGACTTAGAAGAGGATGCTTTTCCCGAAGAATAGTTAGTAGGAAATGTCATTTCATATGTTTGTAAAGAACCAACTAATTCTTCTACACGGATTTCGTCCGGGTGTTTAATAGTTTCAATGGCCGTAACCTTGGATCGAAATCTTTCAGGAAGAGTTCTTAATATTTTTCTTACAACTTTAAATTCTGGAATCTTCTCTCCCAAGTTAGCACATGAGTTTACGATGTCTTGCAATCGTGTGTAATAGTCTGTGAACGATTCATTTTCTGCCATGAAAATAGAGTCAAACTTGCTCGTAAGCATTTGTAGTTTCTGAATCTTCACAAGGTTAGTTCCCTCATGTGTAACTTGAAGAACATCCCAGATTTCTTTCGCAGTCTCACATGCCGAGACGCGAGAGAACTCAGTTTGAGACAAAGCATTAAATAGAGCATTAATCCCTTTGCCATTGTAAGAAGAAGAATCTATCTCTTCCTTGGTCCATTTCGACCTAGGTTTGATGGTGCGAACATCAGCAAGAATTTCAGTTGGATTAGACCATCCTAATTCAATTGATTGCCACACCCGTTCGTCGATGGAAATTAAAAAGGCTTTCATCCGTACTTTCCAGTACGCATAATTTGTTCCATCGAAGAACGGAGGACTGTTGATGTTTCCACCTTCAACCATTGTTTACAACCCTATTCCCGCTCTGATACCACTTGTTGGGTTATGTATAATTGGATCTAAATAGGGGAAAAAACACCTAGAGGGGGGTGAATAGGTGTAAACAATAAACACTCAAAAATCTTTGCGATATAAAACCCAATGCGGAAAAATAAATAACACGCAGAGATTTTTACGTGGAAAACTCCAAACCGGAGTAAAAAACCACGGGACCGATAACACGGTGAAATCCATTAGAATTATAACACGTACAAAGGTGATATACCGTACTCACAGACGACTCAACCTTTTTCCATACGCTCCTAGTTGATCTTCTCCGCTTGCTCCGCAACGCTTCTCGAATCCACGATCTGCGTACAACGCCGAATCCACGGCGTCCAACGTCGACTCCACGACGTCCGACCGAATCCACGGTCTTCACCCAAAGATAATTAGTTAAACATACCTGATCCTTTTGAATTCTTCTTTCTTGAGATTGAGTTATATGATCCAACCTTCTTTATCTTCAATCTTCAAGACTTAACCGAATTCACGAAATACGACACCTCAAATTCCGTAACAGTTATGAGAGTTAAGCGTGCTAGAGCTAGAGTAGTTCTAAGATGGGTGACCCCCTGGGAAGTGGGGCGTCACAGTCAGTAAGCGCATTTATCATCTAAACATCAGTCGGGTGTGTAGGACCACTACACATAATGCTTTTCCTCACAGCTCGTTTAAAGGGGGTTAAGAGATTTAGTCCTATTATATCATTTATATATAGGACTAATCCAAATTCCGGAGGTGTCACATGTGGTATCAGAGTGCGCAGCGGAAGCGTGGTGGGCCCATAACCCACAGGTCCCAGGATCGAAACCTGGCTCTGATACCAACTGTGATGCCCCACTTCCCAGGGGGTCACCCAGCCGCCGCCGCCGGCGCCTCTCCGGCCACCGGAACAGTAAACCCACACCTCGAAATCCGTGTTTTCGCGTCTGGGCTCCGAAAAATACATGTAAATAGGTCATCTTGACCGTTTTCGCGCGCTGAATCCAAATCCGATGTCCGTTTGGCCAAATTCCACTTCTAAAATTTCTCGAAAATTCCCGAAAAAGTAAACTTGATCCATTTTTCTTGCCGGGTCAATTTCTTGGTTCCAATACGCGCGCAAAAATCTCAATCACCCAATATGGGTCTCCTGATAAGCAATCTTGCTCCAATTACACCAGGAATCCATTTCTTGGGCCCGACACGCGCACAAACACTCCCAGAAGCCACTAATCCATCAATAAACCCTTAAGTGGGGATTCGGGTTCTCACATCCTCCCCCACTAAAAGGAAGTTTCGTCCTCGAAGCAAAGTAAAGTAGGACAGGCGTACCTCAACCGGAAGTCTCGAACAGAAAGGGGTAGGCATCTCTCATCTCTGTCTCCAGCTCCCAAGTAGCCTCTCGCTCCTCGTGATTGCTCCATAAGACCTTCACATACGGAATGGCCCGGTTGCGCAATTTCCTCACCTCACGAGCAAGAATTCGCAACGGGCGCTCCTCATAAACCAGGTCCTCGCCGATCTCCAGAGAAGTGAAGTCAATCACATGCGACGGATCAAACACATATCTCCTCAGAGCTGAGACGTGAAAAACATCATGTACACCGGCCAAGCGTGGAGGAAGAGCAACTCTATAAGCCACGGGGCCTACCCTCTCAAGTACCCCAAAGGGTCCAACGAAGCGGGGATTGAGCTTCCCACGCACTCCAAATCTCCGGACCCCTTTCGAAGGCGAGACCTTCAAGAAGACATGGTCACCAATCTGAAACTCTAGGTCTCGCCGCCGAGTATCAGCGTAGCTCCTCTGACGACTCTGGGCTGTCTCAAGGTGTCGGCAAACAACTCTGACTTTCTCCTTAGCCTCTAAAAGTAGATCTGGTCCCAAAGTCCTTCTCTCACCCACGTCACTCCAATACAAGGGCGACCGACAATTGCGTCCATACAACGCCTCAAACAGAGCCATCTGAAAGCTTGCCTGATAGCTGTTGTTGTACGCAAACTCAACCAATGGTATGTGTCGGTACCATCCTCCTCCAAAATCCATAACGCACGCTCTCAACATATCCTCGAGGGTCTGTATGGTGCGCTCGGACTGGCCATCAGTCTGTGGGTGGAAAGCAATGCTAAATCTGAGCTGGGTCCCCAAGGCTGACTGTAAACTCCCCCAAAAGCGTGACACAAACCTCGGGTCCCGATCTGAAACGATCGACGCTGGTACACCATGCAGCCTCACTATCTCGTCCAAATACAACTGTGCCAGACGCTCCAACGACCAAGTCATCTGAACAGGCAAGAAATGTGCAGACTTGGTGAGTCTATCCACAATAACCCAAACCGCGTCGGCTCCACTCTGCGCTCTCGGCAGTCCAGTAACAAAATCCATAGTAATGTGGTCCCACTTCCACTCGGGAATTGGAAGACTCTGCAACTTGCTAGCAGGAACCCGGTGCTCTGCTTTCACTTGCTGGCAAGTTAAACAATGAGCCACAAATCTTCTAATGTCCCGCTTCATTCCGGACCACAAAAAATATGCCTTGAGGTCCTTATACATCTTAGTACCACCAGGATGAATGGTATAAGGTGTATAATGGGCCTCTCTCAAAATCTGGTCTCTGATCTCAGGATCCGAAGGCACACATACTCGGTCCCTGTACCGCAGTACTCCCGAGCTATCCACAGCAAAATCCCTTATCTGATCTGCCTGAATCTGTGATTTGATCCTCACCAAGTGGGGGTCCTCACTCTGCGTCTACCTAATCCTGTCCAACAGAGTGGGCTGCAGGACCATAGACATAAATCTAGCAGAGACCCCAGGGGATACCACCTCAATCCGTAGTCGCCTCATCTGCTCAATCAACGGTGCCTGCTGTGTGATCAACGTGTTCAAACTCTGCACAGTCCTCCGACTCAAAGCATCTGCTACAACATAGGCCTTGCCGGGATGACAAAGGATGCTCACATCATAGTCCTTTAGTAACTCCAACCACCGGCGCTGCCTCAGATTCAGCTCCTTTTGAGTAAACAAGTACTTCAAACTCTTATGATCAGTATAAATCTCGCAGTGCTCACCGTAGAGGTAATGCCGCCACAACTTCAAAGCGAACACCACAGCTGCAAGCTCCAAATCATGAGTAGGGTAATTCTTCTCATAATCCTTTAATTGCCGTGAAGCATAAGCAATTACCCTACCATGCTGCATCAAAACACAACCCAGTCCGCTGTGAGAGGCGTCACTATATGTCACGAATCCATCTCCCATCACTGGCAGTGCAAGAACTGGTGCTGAAATCAATCTCCTCTTCAGCTCCTCAAAACTCTGCTGGCACTGCTCAGTCCAAACCAACCTCGTCCCCTTCCTAGTTAAACTGGTCAGGGGAGTAGAGAGCTTCGCAAAGCCCTCTACAAACCGACGGTACTAGCCTGCCAAGCCCAGAAAGCTTCGAACCTCTGTAACCGTCGCAGGTCTCGGCCAATCCCGAACTGTATCAATCTTCGTCGGGTCAACTGCCACTCCTGCGGCTGATACTATGTGGCCCAAGAATGCAACCTCCCGAAGCCAGAACTTGCACTTTTTAAGCTCGGCATACAGCTTCTTCTCACGTAGAAGCTGCAGCACTATCCTCAAGTGCTCCTCGTGCTCCACATCGCTCCGGTAGTAGATCAAGATGTCATCGATGAATACAACCACGAAAAGGTCCAAGTACGGCTGGAATACCCGGTTCATCAAGTCCATAAATGCAGCAGGGGCATTAGTCAAACCAAATGGCATAACCGTGAACTCATAATGCCCATACCGGGATCTAAAAGCCGTCTTGGGGATGTCCTCGGCCCTCACCCTCAACTGGTGGTAACCTGACTGAAGATCGATCTTCGAAAACACTGAGGCTCGCTGCAACTGGTCGAACAAATCATCTATCCGTGGTAGGGGATACTTGTTCCGGATGGTCACTTTATTCAACTCCCGGTAATCCACACACAAACGAAGCGACCCATCATTCTTCTTCACAAATAAAACCGGCGCTCCCCACGGAGAAACACTGGGCCTAACAAAGCCCCTGTCCATCAGATCCTGAAGCTGGGCCTTCAACTCCCTCAACTCGGCAGGTGCCATCCTATAAGGTGCCTTTGAGATCGGTGCGGTTCCTGGTACCACATCAATCACAAACTCTATCTCCCTCTCCGGCGGTATAGTCGTCAACTCAGGGGGAAACACATCTGGGAACTCGCGGACAACAGGAATATCCTCGAGTCCCAGTGCCGCCGTAGGCACCTCCACAATCGTCGCCAAGAAAGCGGTGCAGCCTCTACTCATTATCCGCCTAGCTCTCGCCGAAGAAATCGTCGCCGCAAATAAGGAGCTATGACAGCCTCTGAAAACAAACTCCTCCTGTCCCGGCTCGCGGAGGGTCACCGTCCTCTCTCTGCAATCTAAGGTGGCAAAATACCACGACGACATGAACAATTGCTGTAGTATCCTCAACCTGAGCGGCATAGACTCGCCCGCTCAGCGCTTGGGGGAGGGGGAACGTCACTCTGGCTGTCACAAGGATGAGGAAGCAAGGTATGGCCTACCATAGGCCGCAGAAGGTCCTGCCGACCGATGAGGAACAGAAGGGGCTGAAGCTGAGGAAGGAGCTGGATGACCTGCTCTGGGGCACGAACTCTGAAAGTGACCGGTCTGCCCGCAATGGAAACAACGGCCCTGCCTCTGAGGGCACTGGGTCAGTGGGTGCGGTCCTCCACAAATGATACAACGGTCAGGGTGCGGCTGCCGCGAGGTCTGCTGCTGCTGCGAAGGTTGTTGTTGCCGAGACTGATGAGATGCTCCTGATCTCTGCCGCCCCTGATACCCACGACCCTGAGAGTGGAAACATGGAGGTCTCGGGGGTCCCTGTCGACTCGACTGCCCCTCCCCCATCGGTGCTGGGCGCTTTGCCCCATGAACCACTGCGGGGGCTGGAGCCACCTCCTCCATCACTGCCTCTCCTCGCTCTACATAGAGTGCCTGCTCCATCGAGGCCTCCAGAGTCTGCAATCGAAGTGAGCGAACAAACTGATAGATGTCCCGGCGCAATCCTCGCTCAGACATGTAAATTCGGTGGGTCTCATCTCTGGCCACGTGGGGCAAACAAGCCAATAGCTGATTGAAATCAGCTAGGTACATATGCATGGGCCTATCTCCCTGGCGGAGATTCTTCAGCTGCTCCTCCAAACTCTGACAAACACTCTCTGGAAAGAAGGCCCCTAGCAGAAGACTGCGGAACTCCGCCCAAGAGAGAAGCTGCGTCCCAGGTGGACTAGCAGGTCGCACACGCCGCCACCAAGCCTCGGTGTTGCTCTCCAAGAAGTGAGTAGCCAAGAGAACTCGAAACCTCTCCTCAATAAATAAGCTCTCGAAATGACGCTCCATGGCCGTGATCCAAGACTCGGCCTCCCACGGCTCAGCACTCATACCAGAAAAACGGGGTGGATCAAACTGGCGGAATCTCATCAATAGATCCACCACCTCCCGCTGCTCTGCTGAAGTCAATCAAAGGTCCCGTCGACCCAGACGGTGGTCTACAAGAAACCGGCTCAACAGGAACTGCCGGTGCTGTCTGAATAACAGAGGGCGCCACAACTGGCGAAGAAGGCACAGGCAAACTCCCAGGGGGTGCTACCACCGGCTGTGCCCTCAGCTCCATCATGAGCAACAACCGACCCAAGGCCTCCTCCTGGCGATGTGATGTCTCCTCCTGACGCCGAACAGTCTCAAACAACTGTGCCATCTGGGCACGAAGCTCCTGAACCTCTCTCTGCTATCCCTGCCCCGAGCCCTCCTGCTCGGGCTCAGAGGAAGAAGGCTGCGAACGCATTGACATCGTGCGTCGCGGAGGCATCACTCACCAGAGGAACAAAACGAACAATCAGAACCCAAATCAACTCTCGACCCAATCTAGCGAAAGTCAAATGGCATGTCCCCCTTCCCATAGTACTATGTTGTCTGCAGCCAACATAGTTGCCACCGAAGGAAGACATGTCAATCACTCATCCCAACCCGCTCGGGAGAGTTAGAAACCCAATCAGGACTCTCGCTAAAAATCACGGCTCTCACGTGAGTCATCCTAGGGTCCAACCACAAGCCTAGGGTTCCTAAGTCCTCCAAGACCTACATCTTAGGCTCTGATACCACTCTAATCTGTCACGCCCCGGGGTCGATACTGCGACCCGGGCTCGCCAACAGATCCGCCGCCCATACGGGAAGCCCCGTATAGACGTAGCGACTAACCTACAAAAGAAATCATCTACACTAACAGATATCAGAGCAGAAAATGTAAAAGCTGAAATAAAAGATATAAAATACAACTACAGCTCAAAAAATATACAGACCAACCTCACCTCAAATACAAATGTCTCTCTCAACTGCAGTAAAAGAAAGGTACAACTCGATACCTCACTACAAAAGTCACTCAACATAACACTCTCAGAAACTGGTAAGGGATACATCTACTCTCTCTCAGAAGATGACTGGAAGGGATCTATCTCGCGACTCCCCCACCTCGGTCAGATGGAGCAGAATCAACAACTGGAGCAGCAGGAACCAGAGCAGAAGTCCCTGGGGAAAAAGACACCACGACGGGTGTGAGAACTACCTCCCACAGTAGTTCTCAGTGGGTGCCGCCAACAAGCCCGACGGTCTGCCCACTAAGTCTACTAGAGGCATAAAGTAACATATGCAGTGCTGTAAGGAAAGCTGGGAAAAGTAAACTCTACAGCTACTATGCCTCTATCTAGATGCTTAAAGAGTGGGACAGAAAGAATATGATGCCACAACTAACTCTCAACTCAGATCACCCAATCCAAACTGACTGCCACATCGGGTCCAGTCAAACCTGCGCCAACCTACTGCCGTTACATCCCGGAGGACCGGACTTACGTAGGACGTCCGTGACTGCCAAAACTGGCTCAGCTAGAGGGACACAAGCATCGACAAGCCACGATAGAAGTATCAGGCCCAACTCACGCCGGTACAACAACCCGGTATATAGCTCAATCTCAACGCCGGTACAACAACCCGGTCCAAGTATCACTCTCAATGCCGGTACAACAACCCGGTCTCGCCTACTCCGGAGTGGCACTCGAGGGGCTCGACCCCACCGAGCAAAGTATCCGCGCATCTCTGTCGAGCTCAAATGTGGCTCATGCAGGCTATGATCCAAATCATCGATCAACAAGATCGGCTATAACCAACAAATCACTGTCTCACTCACTGGCTGGAATCTACACAGCTGAGACTCACTGTCACTCTGACAGCTCCCAAGAACTCAGATCTATAACCACTGTCATTCTCCCAAAGAAAACTGATCTACAGACTGCTATCAACTCCACTCGGTCCCCAGACACGAGTGTATATGCATCCCACAACCACCCGACCTGCCAGCCCACAACCCGAGCGAGAAAACTAAGTCCAGAATGACAAATATAATAAAGTGATATGGGAATGTCTAGAGCAATGAAGAAACCTAGCCCAAGTTGAAGTTTTCTACAGTCTGGCTGAACATGATGCATATGACAGGGGTGCTAGGTCAAGTTCCAAGATTTCAATAATTAACATGTTGTAGGAATCACAATAAGATCACAAGATTCATCAACTGATATACAAGAGTACTAACATTCAGTTTCCACATGATAATAAGTCCAATTTCTAACATGCATGATCCTACAAACATAGAATTAGCACGCAGTCCATAGATTTTGAAAGCAAGGTCACCCACCTGAATGTGCTAACTGTCCGGAATCGTACAGCTGAGAAAGCCCAGAAACAGATATCTCAGTACATCCACCAAGCCAACAGTACAGTAGCAGTGCTCAATACATCCTGGGTACAAAATGCATCCCAAAGTTACACTTAATTCCACAAAATTCCAAGTTTACAAATTCTGCGGTGAACAGTCCTCTTACTGCGAAATTTTCACCTACTGAAAGTGCCCAGAAAATTCTAATAAAAATATCACAGCGATCGTCGCGTTGAGACCTTCGAAACGGGTACCTGCACGTCCAAAACCGAGCCCCATAGGCCGAGTTACAAATTCCACAGTACCGGCGTGCAAACAATCACAACCACACAACTGTAAACTCTTGCACAGATAAAAAGGAAATAGTATACCTCCGGAAAGGTCTCAGAAAAATCCAAGAAAAATATGATGATAATCCTCGCGACGAGTAGATGAGAAAAGTGTATAGGCTCGTCTCGATCCGACGCTTGAGCGCGGAGAATAAAATCCGGCAAGGTGCTGCTGTTACGAGAGAAATCCTCTCGAGAATCCAACGCCGTGAAAATCGTCCAAAAATACTGTCGGGGTAGCTCTGTAGACCTCCCAGACTGAAGTGCGATGAAAACGGGCCTCCAACAGTAAATCATCGCTCTGCGCTACGATGCCGAAGTCGTCGACGCCGTGGCCTCCAAAAATTCTGGGCCTCTGCCAGAAGATGCGCACCACGAAGATCTCCAACTTTGCTAAAGGGTCCAAGGGCAGGGGAGCTCGGGAAAAGGGGCAAAAAGCCCAAGCAAACAACCTATTTATAGGCCCAGCCCGAAAAATCCGAAATTGGACTTTTGGGCCCAAAATCCGGGCGCCCGGAACATTCGGGCCGCTACAGTGTTGGGCCCGGCCCAACACTGTGCGCGCCCGAAATCCCGAGAGCCCGACATGTGGCCCGCCGACACAGCCCGCACCCGGCGCACGCGGGCCCGCCAACCGCGCAGCGCCGCGTGTCCCGACACGCGGGTGTGCGCGGCTGCGCCCGGCCAACCGCGAGGCGCCACGTGGCGCCCCCACGTCGCTCCCCAACCACCGCCGTACGGCCACCTGCTCCAGTCGCTTCGTGGACCGCGCGTACTAGGACCCGCCAACCAAAAGCCGCCACGTGTCCACCCCCGGTCCACCATGCACCCGCGCAAAGTCCGTGGACCGCGCCTGCCGCGCCGGCCAATAGGGAGGCGCCACGTGGCCAGCGCCCGGTGCACCCCTTCCGCGGTGGACCGCGCGGCTGCGCCTCCACCCGCCGCCGCGCTCCGCCGCCAGCCTCCTCCGCCGACGCCTCTCTGGCCGCCGAAATAGTATACCCACACCTCGAAATTCGTGTTTTCGCGTCCGGGCTCCGAAAAATACAAGTTAATAGTCCATCTTGACCGTTTTCGCGCGCTGAATCCAAATCCGATGTCCGTTTGGCCAAATTTCACTTCTAAAATTTCTCGAAAATTCTCGAAAAAGTAAACTTGATCCATTTTTCTTGCCAGGTCAATTTCTTGGTTCCAATACGCGCGCAAAAACCTCAATCACCCAATATGGGTCTCCTGATAAGCAATCTTGCTCCAATTACACCAGGAATCCATTTCTTTGGCCCGACACGCGCACAAACACTCCCAGAAGCGACTAATCCATCAATAAACCCTTAAGTGGGGATTCGGGTCCTCACATATATAGTGTTCAGGTGGTATCATGGCATGATAGTAGTGGTAGTTTCTTATCTTGACTACCATTGGTTTACTTATTATTTCTTGCATTACATTATATCTCCACTATATCTCTCTTTATACCTCCGTTATGCTACTTTCTCCCAGTGAGTATGGCTTGTCTTCGTGGCAGGTTGTACCCACTTGGAAATCTTTGATTAGTTTCTCAGGTTCCTTGCTCTGCAAGTGATGCGATTGGTGAGGCGGGCAGGGATACGGTGTGAGGATTACGGCTGTTTAGAGATAGCGATTTTCTTGGTTCAATTACTTTACGTTTTGTTTAGTATGGTGGTTCAATTAGATGTGATTTTGAGTTGGACGTGGTTTGAGTTGGACATGGTGTTCGTTATGTATTTACTTGATCGAATTTTATTAGGATATATATATAGAGAGAGAGAGAGTTTGACTATTATGCTTGTAAAAGCAACAAGCAATTGGTTCTTGTAGGTTTTCTACCGTTAGATCTATTCTTTTGACTAATTTCATCCCTTAGATTATACTATTCTACCAATCACCCACTAAACTCTAGGGGACCACTATTATCCTAACCGCACATCTCTTCATCTAAGAGCCAAAAACTTACAAGCACCAATGACTTGGTACTTTTAAAAGCATAGGAGCTCAACTATATATATGTGTCACGCACCAAGGTCGAAACTGCAACCCGGACTCGCTAACAGATCTGTCGCCCATACGGGAAGCCCCGTAAAGACGTAGTGGCCAACCTGCAAAAGATAATACTAACCACTAAACAGATATCAGAGCGGAAGAGTAAACTGCTGAAATAAATAAATACAAACTTCAAATAGTACAAGTCAGGCCCTCACAACAAATGTCTCTCCAAAAATAAAACTCTCAAAGTAAAATAAGTACATGATACATCAAAACCACTGACTGTACTAAAACAACACCAAAAGGGGTATATCTGCTCTCTCACTAGGAACAAGTAGGGATCTAGCTCGCGACTCCCTTACCTCGGTCAGATGGAGCAGCAACTGGAGAAGCAGGAACTAGAGAAGAAGTCTATGAAAAAAGTCACCAACAGCGAGTGTGAGAACTACAACCAACAGTAGTTCTCAGCAGGTACTGCCACCAAGCCCGGCGGTCTGCCCATTAAGTCTACTAGAGGCATAAAATAACAAATACAGTACTATAAAGGAAAGGTTGGAAATAACTCTGCAGCTACTATGCCTCTATCTTGATGCTCAAAGGGTGATACAGATGAAAAATGATGCATCTACTGCCTCTCGATAAAACAATCACCCAATCTACACTGATTGCCACAAAGGGTCCAGTTAAACCTGCGCCCACCTACTGCCATTACATCCACGAAGGACTAGACTTACGTAGGGCGTCCGTGACTGCCCAAAAAGGGCCCAGCCAGAAGGACTGCGTCGACAAGTTGCGATAGCAAAGTAACAGGCCCAGCTCCGGAGCGGCACTCGAGGGGCGCGACCCCACCGAGGAAAGTATCTGTTCATCTCTGTCGAGCTCAAATATGGCTCATGCAGGCTATAATCCAAATCCACGATCAACAAGATCGGCAGTACCCAAATCACATCTCTAACTCACTAGCTGGAAATACTCGTCAGCCGGGACCCACCGTCGACTCAGACGGCTCCCAAGACTAGCACTGGTCTAACCACAGCTACCAGACTCCACTCGGCCCCCAGGCGCGAATGTAATATGCATCCCACCACATCCCGACTACTCGACCCACTACCCAGGCGAGGAACACTCTAAGTCCAAGAAAAACGAATAAATGTGTGGGAGTGTCTAAAGCATAAATAAACTAGCCCAAGTTGGGATTTTCTACTAGTCTAATTGAAACATGTAACATATGATAGGGTGCTAGGTCAAAGTTCCAATAATAGCATTTAGTTTAACTTAAACATAAATAGGGAACATTAATAGACATGATCTCAATATCAACCAAAGTAAACAACATCTCCCTCAACATGCTCTCAACTAGCATAGATAACCATAACCGCCAGATATCTCACAACCTCATCTAATAATCAGACAATATGCAAGTTCTCAATTTCACTAGAGCATACCCCATAATTTCAGTAAGCATTAATTCCCCATGACTTAGAATAATTTTCATGCTTACCCCTCAAACACGTAAGTTGTACATTAACATGCATGCTTTCTATCATATAGAATTAGAGAACCGTCCGTCAGTTTTGGAGACGAAAGCAACCCACCTGGATGCGCGCGACGATCCGAAGTTCAAATGAGCCGAAACTGAACGTGGGTAATCTTCAGGTTCCCACGATACAAGCCAAACACCGTGGTAAGCAAAAATTTCCAAAACTACAACTCTGTAAAATTTCAGTCCAAGAGATGCCAGAATATAACCTTCGAGATGTCCTCAAAAAATTCTAAGAAAAACACGTCTGCGATCATCTCGAAGCGTAGATAGAAATTGAGTCCTTAAACACCAAATTCCGCCAACAAACGGCCAAGAAAAGGCATGAAAACTCCCTCGATGTCCAGAATGCACCACAGAAAAAGAGGGATTCAAAGACGCACTGTAAAACCTCATAAAAAGCCAAAACGGAGAAAAACAGTAAACACAGAAATCGAGGGTCTACCTCTCGTGGAAATGATGCCGCAAAAATTAGCTAAAAACTCCCTCGGGTCAGCCCAGGGGAGCCCGCGGACGAAGCATCGACGGAAAAGATTGGTAGCGATGGCACGTCGAAGCTCGCGAAGTCGGGGAGGAAAAATAGGAAACGGCGTCTAAAAATCCTCTGAGATGTGAAATCGCGAAGAAGACTCGATGAGGAGAAACCTTGTCGAAAATGGCCTTAAGAAGAAACTCAAAAATTTCTCAAATGCTGCCCCAAGAGGGCTATTTATAGTCCAAAATCCAAAAAGGAGCCCAATCGGATTCGGGCCCAACATTCGGGCGCCTGAATGCTACAGGACGTGCCCGAAAGACATGTGGCGGCCATCCGGGCCGTCTTCGCACAGCGCCCAGAAGCACGGGATTGTGCCACGTGTCCTGCGGGATCTACGCCGGGGTGCACGGGACGCGGTCCGCGCCGGGGCCGCCGGGTCAATGCGCCCGCCAATTGGTGTGCGCCACGCGTCCTAGCGCGGTCCACGGTGCGCCGCGCCTGGCGCGATTGGTGCCTCGACTCCCGCACAGTCACCCGACGAGTCAGGGGCTGCCATGCGTCCCGCTCGGCTTCTTCGCTGGTCCCGGTGCACGCGCAATTGGGCCGTGGACCGGCCAATTCAAAATCGGCCCGTTAGCCCGTTTTGCTCGAAAATAGCCAATTTTCAACATTTTCGCGCGCTGAGTCCGTTTTTGGCGTCCGTTTGATGCACAACACACTCGATACACCAAAAATAGGTATTTTCTCACCGCCGACCACCCAGTCAAGTCGCACGGAAAACCGGGACACCACATCCTCCTCCCATTGAAAGAAAGTTTCGTCCTCAAAACGAAAGTAAACAGAAACAACCATACCTCAGCCAAAAACCTCGAACAGGAAGGGATAAGTATCCATCATCACCGTCTTTAGCTCCTAAGTGGCCTCACGCTCCTCGTGATTGCTCCACAAAATCTTCACGTACGGTATAGCCCGGTTGCGCAATTCTCTCACCTCACGAGCCAGAATCCGCAACGGGCGCTCCTCGTACCCTAGATCCTCACCGATCTCAAGTGGAGTAAAGTCAATCATGTGCGAAGGATCAAAAACATATCTCCTCAGAGCCGAGACATGGAAAACATCATGAACTCCTGCAAGGCGCGGGGGAAGTGCAACTCGGTACGCAACAGGGCCAACTCTCTCAAGTACCTCAAAGGGTCCGATGAATCGGGGACTGAGCTTCCCACGAACTCCAAATCTCCGAACCCCCTTCGAAGGCGAGACTTCCAAAAAGACATGATCACCAACCTGAAACTCTAAGTCTCGCCGTCGAGTATCAGCATAGCTCCTCAGTCGACTCTGGGCGGTCTCGAGATGTTGCTGTACTAACCTGACCTTTTTTCTCTTCCTCCTGCAGTATATCAGGTCCCAAAGTCCTCTCACCCACGTCACTCCAATATAAGGGCGACCGACACTTGCGTCCATACAACGCTTCAAACGGAGCCATCTGAATGCTCGCTTGATAGACGTTGTTGTACGCAAACTCAACCAATTCTAGGTGCCGATACCACCCTCCTCCAAAATCCAGGACGCATGCTCTCAACATATCCTCGAGGGTCTGTATGGTGCGCTCAGACTGTCCATCGGTCTGTGGGTGGAATGCTGTGCTAAACCAGAGTTGTGTCCCTAAGGCT
Source organism: Tillandsia leiboldiana (assembly GCA_029204045.2). Taxonomy (NCBI): domain Eukaryota; kingdom Viridiplantae; phylum Streptophyta; class Magnoliopsida; order Poales; family Bromeliaceae; genus Tillandsia; species Tillandsia leiboldiana. The sequence goes on from CM055077.1 coordinate 23,769,496, forward strand.
ATCTATAAACTCATCCAGAAATGCGAGACGAACCTCGAGTCTCTGTTTGATACAATCAAGGCGGGTACACTGTGTAACCTCACCACCTCGTCAAGGTACACCCGAACAAGTCGCTCAAAAGGCCAAGTCACCTGCACAGGTAGAAAGTGAGCAGACTTGGTGAGTCTATCCACGACTACCCATACTGCGTCTGCTCCGCTCTGCGCCCTCAGCATTCCAGTGACGAAGTCCATAGTGAGGTGATCCCATTTTCACTTGGGAATTGGGAGACTCTGTAACTTACTAGCAGGAACACGGTGCTCTGCTTTCACTTGCTGATAAGTTAAACAGTGAGCCACGAATCTCCCAATATCCCGCTTCATTCCATTCCTGTGGAGACCCGAACCCTCGCGGAAAGATTACTGTGTGATCAGAAGCTTCTGGAGGCCTATGATGTGTGTTGGAGGCGTTTGTGCGCGGATCGGACCCAAAAAATGGACTCAGTGCGTAAATTGGATCAAGTTTGCCTAACCGGATGCCTTCGTCTAATTTTAGAAGTGGATTTCGGCAAAACGGACATCGGATTTGGATTCAGCGCGTGAAAACGATGGAAATCGACTATTTATATGTATTTTTCGGGACCCGGACGCCCTAAAACGGACATCGGGCAGGTTTACTGTAGCTCGGGCAGGCCGGGCAGCACCGGCAGAGGCGGGGCAGGCGCCGGAGCGAGGCGGCGCGGCCGCAGGGTAGGCGCGGGCAGGCCGGTCCACGGCCCTTGGCGCGTGCATCGGGACCAGCGGGCGTGCGCGAGTGCCACATGGCGCTTCGGGATTGGCCGAGCTGCTTGCGTTCCGCCGTGATTGGCGGGCGTGCTACGTGGCAGTGCCTCATTGGTTGGGCGGCGGACCCGGTAGACCCGGTGTGTCGCGCGGCGCATGCTCCCAGCCGTGCTCCCCGCTGCCACGTGGCGCACTGCGAGTGGCGGGCGCACGTGCGCGAGGCGCGCGGTGAGCGCGGTGCGCAGGCACGTGACACGTGGCGCAATCCTGGCAATTCGGGCGCTGTGCGGAGATGGCCCGGATGCGCGCCACGTGGATCCGGGCGCGTCCTGTAGCATTCGAGCACCCGAATGTTGTGCCCGAATCCGAAATAGTGTTTTTTTGGATTTTGGCTATAAATAGCCCACTCCTACCTCTATTTGAGGACTTTTTTCGAGCCATCTTGAGCCCATCTTCGACAGGGAGGTTTTTCATCGGGTTTTCTTCGATTTTCGGCATCCCGGGAATTTTTGGAAGGCGTTTCATCAGCTTCCTCCTCGACATCGTGAGCTTCGACGTGTCCTCGTTATCGATCTTCTCCGTCGACGTTTCTTCCGCGAGCAACCCTGGGCTGACGAGAGGGAGTTTTCAGCCGATTTTTGTGGCATCGGTTCCACGAGAGGTAGACCTTCGATCTTGGTATTTACCGTTCCTCTCGATTTTGGGTTTTTCTTGGGGTGTGTGGAGCATTTTTGAACCCCTTTCTTGCTGCCGGTTTTCCTGAACAGCAAAGCTTGTTCGATTTTTATCTTAGTGCTCGGTTATCGGATTTCGATCTATAAGGACTCGATTGACATCTACGCTTCGCAAGGATCGCAGACGTATTTTTATTGGAATTTTTTGAGCTAATCTCAAAGGTTATATTTTGACTTCTTTCGGACGGATTGTACGTAGAGTTGTGATTTTGGGGATTTGTGCTTACCGCGGTGTTTTGCTTGTATCTCAGTGACCGGGAGGAGTTTTTGGGTGTTTTTGGACTTGTTGGAATTGTGGGAACCTGAGGAGTATCCACGTTCAGTTTCGGCTCGATCAGACCCCGAATCATCATGTTTCAAGTGGGTTTCTTTCGTCTCTAAAACCGGTGGACGGTTCTCTAATTCTATATGATAGAAAACATGCATGTTTAGTGTACCAAATATATGATGAGATGTAAGCTTGGTAAATGGTAATTGTATGAGAATTTGCTAGATAAGATATTCATGTTATGTTGAATAAAAGCTTACATAGGTGTGGTGTTCCCCTATGCGATTGAGAGCATGCATGATTTAATGTACAACCTATAGGGTTGAGATGTAAGCATGAGAAATGGTCTATATCATGTGGATTGATGTTTACTTGATTTATTGTACATGTTTTGGTTGATTTGAGATCTCATAGGTTGCAAAATAGATTGTGTTCACCTTATGATAGTTGAGGGCCTGTTGAGAGAGAGGATGTTTATTTTGATTGATATTGAGATCATGTCCGTTAATGTTCCCTATTTATGTTTCAGTTTAACTCTATGCTATTATTGGAATTTGACCTAGCACCCTGTCATATGTTGCATGTTTCAACCAGACTAGTAGAGAACCTTCACTTGGGCTAGGTTCTTTTATGCTTTAAACATCCCACACTTTATATCTTTTCCTGGACATAGAGTTTCCTCGCCCGGGTAGTGGGCCGAGTGGTCGGGTTATTGTGGGACGTATGTTGCACTCGTGCATGGGGGCTGAGTGGAGTCTGGTAGCTGAGATTAGACCAGTGCTAGTGTTTTTGGGAGCCGTTTGGGGTTGACGGTGGTCCCGGGCCGTCAAGTATCTTCCGGTCAGTGTTGTCGGGAACCGTTTTGCTATACGGTGGTCCCGGGTCGTTGAGTGTTGTCCGACCAGTTTTGTTAGCCCTTGAGTTGTGGGTCGATCCCGGCTGTGGAGTATCTCCAGCCAGTGAGTTTAGTGTGACGAGTTGGGTGTCTCGTTTTGGGAGTCGTTTGGGTTGAAGGTGGTCCCGGTTGTTGAGCACCTCCGGCCAGTGGGTTGGTGTCGCGAGTTGGTTGTGTTCGCTAGTGTCTCGAGATTCGCGTGAGCTTATTAGCTGAGTCTTTGAGAGTACTCCGACCGTTGTGCGAGATATTTGAGGATCTTCAGTTCTTCCGTTCTAAGAGTGAGCGTGGATTTTGATTATAGCCTACAGGAGCCACTTTGAGCTCGATAGAGATGCGCGGATACTTTCCTCGGTGGGGTCGCACCCCTCGAATGACGCTCCGGAGCTAGACCTGTTACTTTGCTATCGTGACTTGTCGATGCAGTCCCTCTGGCTAGGCCAGTTTTGGCAGTCACGGACGCCCTACGTAAGTCCAGTCCTCCGTGGATGTAATGGCAGTAGGTAGGCGCAGGCTTGACTGAACCCTATGTGGCAGTCAGTTCGATTGGGTCGATTGAGCATCTCGTGTGCGAGTGGTTGCATATCTTTTCATCTGTATCACCCATTGAGGATTTAGATAGAGGCATGGTAGCTGTAGAGTATCTCTAGCTTTTCTTATTCGGTTTTTACTGCGTCGTTATCTTATGCCTCTAGTAGACTTAGTGGGCAGACCGTCGGGCTTGGTGGTCGTACCTACTGAGAACTACGTGTTGGTATAGTTCTCACATCCTCTGTCGGCGACAGTTTTGCAGAGGCTTCATCTCCAGTTCCTACCTCGGATGTTGCTGCTTCTTCTGATCGAGGCGAGGGAGTCGCGAGCTAGATCCCTACCTGTCTTTGGAGAGTAGCTGTACCCCCTCATTGGAGATTTATAGTACAGTCAGTTAGATTGTTTATTTTTACTTTTGAGAGACTGCTGTATTGTGAGGATCTGACTTGTACTGTGAGCCTGTACATTGATGTATTATTATTTTAGTTTATCTCCCCGTTTGGGTTCTTAGATGTTGTATTAGAGGATGATGTATGATGATTATTTTGGGAGATGGATAGTGTATCTTTATTTCCAGTTGTACAGTGATTGGATTTTAGTTTTACAGTAGTTATTTTTTCGCTCTGATATATGTTTAGCTGTAGTTTTATCCCTCCAGGTTGGACGTTTTGCCTATGCGGGATTTTCCGTATAGGTGGGGGATCTGTTGGCGAGCCCGGGTCGCAATTTCGACCCCGGGGCGTGACAATTTCGCCAGAAGTGTGCCCTGAGGTCCTTATACATCTTAGTCCCACCGGGATGAATGGTATAAGGTGTATAATGGGCCTTTCTCATAATCTGCTCTCTAATCTAAGAATCCATAGGCACACACGCTCGGTCCCTGTACCTCAGTACTCTCGAAGCGTCCACTGAGAAGTCCCCTATCTGATCAGTCTGGATCTGTCCTCTAATCTGCATCAAGTGGGGGTCCTCACTCTGTCTCTCTGTAATCCTGTCCAACAGAGTGGGCTGCACGACCATAGACATAAGTCTAGCAGAGACCCCAGGGGATACAACCTCGATCTGCAATCGCCTCATCTGCTCAATCAGCGATGCCTGCTGTGTGATCAATAAGCTCAGACTCTGCACAGTCCTCCGACTCAAAACATCTGCTTTTTCCAACATGTGGTGGTAGTTTTCACGCTCCTTTCGAATATAACTCTTTCCACATCTTTTGCAATTCATTTCATTACCCTTGTACGAAAATACAATCTCTTATGTGAAAGAATTAAATCCCAAATTTTAGTCAATCGGTTGTCTCATGTTTATCACAAAGAACTCACACAACCGAGATAGAATAATCATCTAAAGATCACACATGATTACTAAAATTTGATGAATATAATTATCAAAAACTCTTATAATAAAGTATCTTCAAGAATTATGATTATAGAGTAAAGTTGATAATTCATATAAAATTAAATTGGAGTGATTGACAGTGAAATCCTTTTTATTCAATGCACTTGTTCGTTAAAACCCTTTTGTTCAAAAACAAAACATAAAAACGAAGAGCATTGAAAACATGTAATGCAGAGATTCAGAAAAATATGAAAGGAAAACCAATCAAAGCATTACATACAGTCATAAGCTATTTAGAATTTAAGACAAGGAAAGATATCACCTTTCCGAATCCAAAATCGTCGAATTTTGGGTTGTCTTGATTCATTGTGGCTGGGAGATGATAGCTTTGACTGTTGGTCCACCTTAGGTCTTTGCGACGCAATGATCCACTTGAATAATTGATGTTGTGGCTCGGACCTTTGGTGGGTTGAGTGAACTCCTTTGACTTGATGTGTCTTTTGATTTCATTGAGTCCGCTCCGTAGATGAAGTTGCCGAAGAATTCCTCTTTCTCTTTTTCGGGCACATCTTCATCAAGTGTCCTTCAAGTCCACATTGGTGACACGTTCTTCCTTTCAATTTAGTTGTGGAACTTGAAGCCTTCACAGTTTGGTTCTTTTTAAATCCCAAACCAACATTGTTTGTTTGACCTAATTCGGGCATACAATCAAATTTCTTGGAACCAGTTGAAAGCCTTTGTATGTCGGATTTAAGTTGATGAACTTGCTTGGTCAAAGCTTTGTTGGTGACATGAATTTCCTCAAACTGTTTTTCAAGAAAACCAATCTTGTCCATATATGATTTAGCGTTTGTCTCCGATTGGTTTCGCTCTTATTGGAGGATTTTATTGTTATCCAATAAACGTTCTCGTTCCTCCTCGAGATTATGAAGTTTTATCTTTAAAGCATGATTCTCGTCTTGAATCTCAAGTCGTTGCTTTCACAACTTCTTGATATGCTTGGCCATCTTCTTAGATTCCGCAAGAAGTTGTTGATATGCCTCAACGAGTTCTTCCTCGTCCGACTCCCCCTCACTTGATGACTCTCCTCCGGATGTTGATGTTTCATGCAAAATCAAAGGAATAGAGTCAGTGATTAAAGATGATAAGCAAATATTAGAAGAGGGAATTTGAGAGGCATGAAAGGCAACGACTTTTTCCTCTTTACTTGAGGTCGCTTCATTAGAAGTAGAATCGTCCCAAGTTTTCGCTTGCAAAACCTTCTTTTTATATGATTTCGGAGAAGGACAATCCGTTGAAATATGGCCGTAGCCTTTGCATCTATAACATTGGATTTCCCCTTCGAATTCATCTTTTTTCTTAGAAGGTTTTGCAGAGCTTTTGAGGTTAGAGGATTTATGTCACGCCCCGAGTTCAGAACTAGTGTATAAATTTTTTTTTTTTTTTTTTAAATCAGAGTTGCAAAATCACCAGGGCAATGACAGACCGCCACATATATAGAAGAGTCCCAATCCCCATGGGATTGAGCCTTTTCTATATATGCACGGCTAGCTTGGCAACAACATCAGAGTACTAACTACGTACTACAAATATCAAAAATTACAATTTAATTATTACAACAACTCAACAAATGAATTACACATTTCTTTTAACTGATACAAATACATGTGCATTCGGCTGTCCAGGGTCAATCTCTATATCGATACCTCGCCAATTCGTCCCGACATCCCAACACCCGCGCGACCTGAAAAACAGTCACCCGAGGGTGTGAGACACACCGGAGTGTATCCCAGTGGGCACGACGAGCCGAGAAATAGCAGATCGTACCTACTGGTATACAATACTAGAGGATAGTAAAAGATCACTGTTAGGAAAAGCAATTATCATAAAGGAGCAGTGTTTACTCTAAGTAAAGTCATTATGAGTTAAGACAGATAAGAAATATCATTATGGGATAACATAGAGATCGACAACTCTATTATAATGGAAGCAACGTGGAGATCAACAAGTATATCCTCATGAAAGTGTCATGGAGTGTCAGCAGATATGAAAGCACTGGTAGGATCAGCAACTCAATAAACATGATACTAAAAGTAAAGGCATCATATCAAATCTCGACATGTATAGGTGGATAATTGAAATCAAATCCAGAAATCAATGGATAATGAAGTAAACATATCAATCAGCAACTCATGCATCAATAGATGAAATACTAAAACCAACCCAATCTCAAGCCACCATATTGGTCATCAAGACCTCAGGGAAAACCTCGCCGAACCTGGCACCAACCTGGCTGACATACTCCGGCACCCTCGGGCACTAACCTGGGAGTCAACACTCCAGCACCCTTAGGCACTAACCTGGGAGTCACGGGTCATACACCAGACCACTTTACCGGTAAAGAACATCCACACGGGTCATGACTCCGCTGATGTTCGTGAAGTACAGCAGTGCGGGCGATAAATCATGCGAATGCTCAAGCTCACGGTCATCTGACTGGGTAATCGGCAATAAGCCGGGAACTATCCCTTTTGGGATTCAGCAATAATACCATATCAGAATATCATCTCAATCACATGCAAGAACAACAGCAACTATAATGATCCAGGAACAATCAGGGGAACTGATATCTCAGATGTCGCAATAATCACGAACAAGTACCAACATGGAAATTAACTACAAATCGATCATACAACTAAACACATGATGTTTTTGAGAAAACATTTTGAAAACAAGTTCTAGGTCCAAACTTCGAAGAGCAATGCCTTTGTCCTATCAAACAAGAACAGACTCAGGCGACCCTACGAAGCTCGGTAAAAACATTTATAAGCTCGGTAAAAACATTTATTTAATAAAATCATGTATTTAGCAACATAACGGGTGAACAACAAGCCGAAACAATTCGATCAACGATGCAATGTCAGAATCAACTGAATCTCAACTCATAGGCAGGAATAATTATCAACCACAACTAGAACATGAATCAGGATATAGATACTGATAATCAAGTATAAATGTGCAAACTAGGTAATGACCAATCAGGCAAAGCAACAACCAGTAATATAACTCAATCAAAGGCAGATAGGCTCAATTATATCCAGGTTAACCAAAAACAGGGGTCCAACCAATACCGTACACAGAGGGCCGAAATGATAAAGCTCGGACCGAAGATAAACCCACCTGACAAATCGCAGGCGTCTAAACCGTAATCCACTGTATGCTCGAAACCAGAGGCAAACCGTGCCAACCTGAATCAAAAATACTGTTCAGGGAAAACTCAAACCCGACCAACAACTTACCTAGACCCTTAAGGTTTTCAAAAACCGCACTTTCAATGCATTTTGAGCACTGTTTTCGCTCGTTCTCTTAAACAGAAAATCATTTTTACGAGCCGTCACCTCCAGCAGGTGACATTTATCTTGCAGAACACCGTGCTCACACATTTGTGGCAGCACGCAACCCGAGGAAAACTTCGGGCCATAAAACACTCCTCTAACATAGCCATTTTGCATTTTCGTTTCTACGGATCATCGAAACCTAAATCTAACGCGAGCATCGCGTCCAGTGACCCCAAATTAGCCTAGGGCACACTGTCGCGGCTTCGCAAACAGCCCGGGACATGGTTTTGGGCCAACATTTCATTAAAAGGTTGTTTTAACTACAACTTTTAATCTAAACCTCTTTTAATTAAACTTTGTATATGAAAGTGTCTCTAAATAGTGTCAAGATGCTAGGGCTCACCCTAATTGTAGCCCAGGTCTGCTGGTTCAACCAGAACCAAAGCCATGCACTCAAACAAGTCCACATTGCTCCAAACACTTGTCCACACAGAACCATCTTGGTCTAAAGTGAGCATTAAGCTTAGGGGACATTTGTAAGAAACTTTCATATTTACACAAAAGTCCAACTCAAAACTTTTCTTCTTTGAGACATTTAAGCGAACAGTTGGTGTGCACCATTTGTATACAAGCATATACAACCATTCCCGAGCTCATTCTATGCAAACACTGAACCAAAAGCTTCCATTCTTGGAAGGAAATGCTCTAAATAGATTTCTCTACATTCTCCGCAAGTTTGGGCCAAGATGCATGGATGGATTGGCCGGAGTCCGAGGTTGAAGATGAAGTTAAGGCATCGAAATTTGTGATCATTCAACCAGGGCATCTGGGACCAAACAACTTGACCAAGTAGATGCTAAAACTTATAACTAACCCACCTGGACCCGTGCCCGGCGACAGGACACGGCGGCGACGCGGCGGCCACAAGCTCGGTTTGGAGCTTCAACTCCATTAATGGCGGATTTTTAATGGGGCAATTTGGAGACTTCCAACTTGAATGGAAATGCTCTAAAGAGTCATAGGAAGCTTACCGACCAACCCTCCCCGGCCGGAGATGGCCGGAACGCCGGCGGCCGCGATTAGATCCCATTTCGAACCCATCTTGGCCGCGCTCTATTCTTGCTGCATGGGTGCCATGCAAATACATGGGTGCACTCCTCTCACACCCAGGAAGAATTCTGGGTAGGTGGCCGGTGCTGGGGAAGCCCGCCGGAGCCGGAGCAGCAAGCTCGGCCAATTGCTTAAAAACCGAAAATCTAGGGCATCAATTATCTTTTTAAATACCTAACCATATTCTTTAAAATTTTGTAGAAATGATCTGCAAGTCCTACGGTATATGCACACCAAATTTGAGCCATTTTGGTCAAATGGTTACGGAGTTCTCCCGAGGCGGAGCTAAGTTAGGTTTCCGGCGACCCTTTGTGGCCGCCGGCCAACCGCTTTGCATGGGGGCTCAGGGATTTGCAGGGATGATGCGAAGGGCTTAGGAAGTTTACTGCACATGGTCTAGGGGGCTAACAACCAACGGTTTGGGTCTCTTACCTTAGCCGAGCTCGGGGAAGAAGGAAGTAGCCGGAATCTTGGTCCCACTTGCACGCGCGGCCACGGCAAGCTTCAGCAAGGATCCTCCTATCAGCAGGAACTCCACAGGCCTTCTAACTCCAACCTTGGTGAAACTTGGTCCCAACTTCTTCAATCTCCCTTTCTCTCTCGAGTTCTCTCTCTCTCTCTAATGTGTTTGCTCTTTTGGCTTCTCTCCACTTGGACTCGGTTTTGAAGACAGCAGGGAACCAAAGGACACCTGAGTGGAACGGTTTCAAGAAGTCCAAGAGGCAAACTTGGAGTTTAATACAAGATTCTTTTGGGAAAAACCTTGAAGTTGGGTTCACACTAAACCCTAGCATCCGAGGCTTCTTCATTAGGTTACAATTACACCCAACACCTTATCCTATAAGCCCCTAGCACTTAGGCACATAAAATGTGAAGTTTTCATTACTATTTAGTCCATTTGGAGCACTTTTCACGCATTTTGAGACAATCCGGTCGCCGTTTTGCGAAGCGGACTTCGCCACGACGTCCGGCTCGTCGAAACCTGTAAGGTAGCGTGTTTGTTTGGTTTGTTCGACGCCCGGATTAAAAGTCGTTCCATAAAGTTCGACTCAATATAGCGCGTGGCACGCACTTCGATGCACCCGGGTCGCCAAACGCGAAATCCGTCAGTGCCATTGCGCTCAGAACGTCGAAAATAGCTAGGATCCATTACTCATACCTCTAGGTTAAAACTCTAGATAGTGGTTCGGCCATTAGTGAAAGCGAGGGGTTAAAAACCGAGGGTTACTATTCACTTTAAGTCGCGGGGCCCGCTTTTTGATTTCTGATTTCTGGAAGATCCGACCGTCGGATCGAAAACATATGAATATGAAACTTCTATGTTTCGACGAGACGATCGCAATGGTGATCTCGGATTTTCCAGATCAGACCCCGATCAAAAGTCGATATTTTAGGGCCACTGTTGCACTACTATCTACCAATTTTTGCTATTTAAATAATTCTGGAAATTATTTAAACCTGAATTCTGGATTTTAAAATCATGGTTACTACAATTTAGAACCCGATGATCCTTTAGATGGTTTCGTGGATGTAAATCCATCGGTTCGATTCTTCCAAAACTTCCGACGAAATTTCTTTATGATCCGTGCCAATTGTTCTTCAAAATCGGCAAAAGAGATTTCATCGTCGGAACTTGATTCACCATCTTCTTCCCTTGTTGATTTGAATGCAATACCTGTAAGCTTAGAAGAAGACTTGGAAGAAACTTGATTAGTAGGAAAAGTCATTTCATAAGTTTGCAAAGCACCTACTAATTCCTCTACACTCATCTCATCCGGATGACTAACGGTTTCAATGGCGGTAACCTTTGCCCTAAACCGTTCCGGAAGAGTCCGAAGTATCTTTCTTACAATTTTCGACTCCGGGATCTTTTCTCCTAAATTAGCACAAGTATTGATTATATCTTGAAGTCTTGTATAATAATCTGTAAACAATTCATGCTCTTCCATATGAATAGAGTCAAATTGACTTGTAAGCATCTGGAGCTTTTGAATTTTTACAAGATTAGTACCATCATGTGTAATTTTGAGAATATCCCAAATTTCCTTCGCGGTTTCACACGCGGAAATTCGTGTGAACTCAGTCGAGGAAAGAGAATTAAATAGAGCGTTCATACCTTTCCCATTGTAAGAAGATCTTTCGAATTCCTCTTTGGACCATCTAGAGCGAGGTTTTGGGGTAGTAGAATTTCCTACTTCCTCAACAGGATGAACCCAACCGTATTCCACGGATTGCCATACCCGCTCATCAATTGCGATGAGAAAAGCTCTCATCTGTACTTTCCAATAAGCATAATTAGTCCCATTAAAAAGAGGAGGTCTATAAATATTACCACTTTCACCCGACATGATAGATAAACCTAAAACCCGCTCCGATACCAATTGTTGGTTTTTGGATCCCCAAAGATCTAAATAGGTACTATCAAACAACTAGAGGGGGTGAATAGGTGTAATACTTATAAAACCAATCTCAGTGCAAAATAAAAACCAATGCGGAAAATAAAAATAGCACACCGAGATATACGTGGAAACTCCAATCTAGGAGAAAAACCACGGGACCAACACGCAATAACAATCCACTAAGAAAAGAAGAATAACAAGGTGATTACCGACTCCACGGATTCAAACCCCTCATTCAACTTCTTCGGACCTTGCGCTCACCGATTGCACGTCCACTGCACACGTTCGAATCCACGAACGCCACTCGAATCCACGAGCACACGTTTCGAATCCACGAAACGCCTTCAACACATCGAATCCATGATGCTACGTCGAATTCACGACGCAAACGGCCGATATAGAATATAGGCTTCGATGGTGATCCTTTGCTTAGATTATCATTGAGGAACCGCAGAAGAAATCTCTAAGCAAAGACTAGATCAATTCGACAAAAGATAGATCTTGGAAGAACCGTCGAATTGACCTAAAAGAGGCTATGAAGAAGAACTATAAAAACCTAGACTCTAGGGTTGCTCTCAAGTATTTTATTAATAAATCGGTAGTTCTTGAGAAACCCTAAGTGTCTATTTATAGTTTAGAAACCATTGGAAAGAGATAAGCATCAAAAACTGACTTAACAGATTTTTTCCCGCACGACGGTCCGGACTGGATTGGCTCGGTCCGGACTGTCGTCTTTTTTCCAGCAATTCCTGAAAAAATAAGGTTCGGGGTCCGGACTGGAATCCACGGTCCGGACTGGAATTCTGATCCGGACTGGTTCAGGACTGTCGTCTTTTTTCAGTAATTTTCCTGAAAAAACAGTTCGGGGTCCGGACTGGAATTCTGATCCGGACTGGTTCAGGACTGGAATTCTGATCCGGACTCTGAACATCCAATTTGTCCAGTTTTTGATTTTTATGCAATGACAACTTATCCAAGTGTTTCTAAACTACTCAAATGTATTCGGATCACCAAAATTATTTAGTTAAACGCACCTGATCAATCCGAATCCATTTTCCTTGAGATTGATGTATATGATCCACAATTCTTCAACTTCAATCTTCAAGACTCAAAACACTGAGTGTCAACTTGAGATCTTGTTGAATCTTCTCTGAGTCTTCAATTGTTGATTGAAAATTTGATCACTTCAAGACTCCGACTCAACTCACGAAATATGCCAACACAAAAAGCCGTAACAATCTCCCCCTTTGGCAATTTCGTGACAAAAACCAAAAATACATAAAACGCTCAAGACACTCATCTTAAACCAAAAAATCGAAACTCAATGTCATCACCAAAACATTAATTTTCTTTGCGTGAAAGATCCAATAAACAAAAATTACATTTGAACCAGTCTTAGAACAAACTCTATGACTTAGGACTTGGAGTCTTAAAGTGATGTATATCCTGCAAAACAAAAACTCCAAACAAAATCAAACGTTTAGTCGTTAGAAATGGAATCCTACATTTGATTCGTCCTTTTGGTTCTTTTTGTTTTTCGGCTCCTTTTTCATCATCTCTTTTCTTTATCTCCCCCTATCTTGAGCATCTATGTTCTCCCCCTATTTCTGTTCTCCCCCTATTTCTGTTCTCCCCCTTTTTGTCACAAATTGTCAAACAGTGAATATAGACAAAGAGAAATCACTAACAGCATTAGTTCATAGAGAAAAAGAGATAAAAGCTCAGTTCCGGTATATAACAAAAACGCAGATTTCGTACCGGTCCTTGAAGGCAAAAATCACAAAAATTCTTGAAACAAATCCAAATTTTGAAATCATTCAAATACCGATTTGTATTCCATCAAGAAAACAATTTAAGTGCTTGAAAATTGTGAGATCACATAGATGTCATTCAATCCAATTAATTTTACAAAAATTAAAAAGATTTACTCCGAAATCATGAAAAACAAAGATAAGACATTATAAATCGTTTTTCATATTATATACGTCAAACACAAGTCATCAAAAATAACCTTGAGATCCAAAGTCTATCAAGATGTAACGGATTTACAAAGATGACTTACAGAGATTTCCAAATGACATCAATTTTGAATTTTACCCTTCTAAATTGAGATATGTATTAAAATACCTAAGGGTGGCTCTTTGAGTATCTTTCAACTATCCCACCTTATACCAACCAAGAGGTTGTTCAAAATAAGAACTTTGAATTTAAACCTCCGAATGCTTTAACTAAACAAAAATTCATAAACTATTTTTCAAGCATCCAAAACATGTGGTAGCTTCACACACAAACCGGACGACCGGGGTGGCAGCTCTTTCCAACATGTGGTGGTAGTTTTCACGCTCCTTTCGGATGTAACTCTTTCCACATCTTTTGCAATTCATTTCATTACCCTTGTACGAAAATACAATCTCTTATGTGAAAGAATTAAATCCCAAATTTTAGTCAATCGGTTGTCTCATGTTTATCACAATGAACTCACATAACCGAGATAGAATAATCATCTAAAGATCACACATGATTACTAAAATTTGATGAATATAATTATCAAAAACTCTTATAATGAAGTATCTTCAAGAATTATGATTATAGAGTAAAGTTGATAATTCATATAAAATTAAATTGGAGTGATTGACAGTGAAATCCTTTTTATTCAATGCACTTGTTCGTTAAAACCCTTTTGTTCAAAAACAAAACATAAAAACGAAGAGCATTGAAAACATGTAATGCAGAGATTCAGAAAAATATGAAAGGAAAACCAATCAAAGCATTACATAGAGTCATAAGCTATTTAGAACTTAAGACAAGGAAAGATATATCACCTTTCCGAATCCAAAATCGTCGAATTTTAGGTTGTCTTGATTCATTGTGGCTGGGAGATGATAGCTTTGACTGTTGGTCCACCTTAGGTCTTTGCGACGCAATGATCCACTTGAATAATTGATGTTGTGGCTCGGACCTTTGGTGGGTTGAGTGAACTCCTTTGACTTGATGTGTCTTTTGATTTCATTGAGTCCGCTCCGTAGATGAAGTTGCCGAAGAATTCCTCTTTCTCTTTTTCGGGCACATCTTCATCAAGTGTCCTTCAAGTCCACATTGGTGACAAGTTCTTCCTTTCAATTTAGTTGTGGAACTTGAAGCCTTCACAGTTTGGTTCTTTTTAAATCCCAAACCAACCTTGTTTGTTTGACCTAATTCGGACATACAATCAAATTTCTTGGAACCAGTTGAAAGCCTTTGTATGTCGGATTTAAGTTGATGAACTTGCTTGGTCAAAGCTTTGTTGGTGACATGAATTTCCTCAAACTGTTTTTCAAGAAAACCAATCTTGTCCATATATGATTTAGCGTTTGTCTCCGATTGGTTTCGCTATTCTTGGAGGATTTTATTGTTATCCAATAAACGTTCTCGTTCCTCCTCGAGATCATGAAGTTTTATCTTTAAAGCATGATTCTCATCTTGAATCTCAAGTCGTTGCTTTCTCAACTTCTTGATATGCTTGGCCATCTTCTTAGATTCCGCAAGAAGTTGTTGATATGCCTCAACGAGTTCTTCCTCGTCCGACTCCCCCTCACTTGATGACTCTCCTCCGGATGTTGATGTTTCATGCAAAATCAAAGGAATAGAGTCAGTGATTAAAGATGATAAGCAAACATTAGAAGCTCCGGACCTCAGTAACCGTCGTCGGTCTAGGCCAATCCCGAACAGCATCAATTGCTTGGTGGTTGTACAAGCATAGTAGCCGGACTCTATATATATACATATAGTAGAGCTTATATACTTTTAAAAGTATAAGTCCAACTATGATTGTAATTTTTTACCATTGAATTTGTATTGAGATTCGTACGTATTATTGTATTTTCTCTTTCCCTCTCTTTAGTTGACTTTACGATAGCACGAATCTTAATACAAATCAAATGGTAAAAAATTCACAAATATAATTAGACTTGTATTTTTAAAAATATATAAGTTTTACTCTCTCTCTCTCTCTCTCTCTATATATATATATATATATATATATATATATATATATATATATATATATATATATTGTTATAATTTTTTTAATACTTTTTTTTTGCTATAAAATTACAAACATTAAATTAAAGTTTCTATCATTTAGACTCATAATTAATATGGGTTTGCTTTCATTATGATAGAAGATTTGTCAGGTACTGCATTATAATTTTTTATAACTAAAAAAAAAAACTGTAAGACCAAACACACCTTATTTATAAGGGTATGAACCAAGAATTTAAGTGCCATGACACGGAGTCGTGCCGAAAATTTACCGGCACGGTATAATACGGTGCATGTCGGGCCGTGCCAATGAGTGTTGGTCATAAAAAATACATGCGTGCTGACATATAATAACACGGAATATTTATTTTCTTTAGCAACAAATTATTTTAATTATTTATTATGTATTTTTATCAAATATTTTGAACTTTATTGAAAAAATTACTTAATAATTTAAAGGAAAAAGGATTTTGAGTTGTGTCATCGGCACGGGGGCTATATTGTGTCGGTATCTTGTTGGCACGAACTGCACGGTGGAAATGACCCGTGCCGATGGATACTAAAATCCTTGGTATGAACATAACTTTACTAAAAGTAATAAGTTAGTTTATAGTTTATGACATTTTTAAGAAATCATCATATTAATATTTATAATAAATAATAATTTTTTTTCGGACAAAAAGTTCTTTGCGTGATATTTAGAAAATCATTATGCTAATATTCATAATAAATAATAATTTTTTCTCATACAATATATAAGTTGTTAATATTTTAATAATGTTAACTTATCGGATATTTGATACTTATAAAATGCTTATAAAATTATCCATATAGGAATGTAGATAGAGTTTTTTTTGTCCGCCCAAGACGTCATAACCAGTACAATTCAACGATATTTCAACCAGAAATATAATTCATACATGAATTGTGAAGAAAAGTATAGAAAATATTAAACAACTATTCGATTACAAGCATTCATCAGAGTCTAAGCAACCAATCAATCTTTTAATTGCACAGAAAATACAGTTTATTTATTTTTTCCTTTTTTCTCTTCTATTTGTATTGGTGTTTTCAACCCTAAAAACTTTTAAAAATAGTAAATAGTTCACCACTTTTAAAGATTTTTACTCATATTTAGAAAATCATGAAAATTTTTCAAAAGTGGCCGGTGAATGATTCACGCACATGTGAATGCCATGAATCATTTTACCACTTATGACTATTTTTAAAAATTTATTTTATATTTTTTTAAAAAAAAAAATTATAATATTATATATATTTATTTATTTATTTTTTTTTTTTGAGCATTCGATATCTTGGCTCTGAGACAGGCATGCTACCAAATTTTTTTAGAAACTTAGATAAATTAATATTGACACCCATTATGGTCATGCATGAGTAAGCATGACTCTATCAAAATTGATATGGTTTATTATATCAAAATTAATACGAGTTTGAATGTTTGAGATCTAACTACTGCACAATATAAAGATTAGGAATCTAATAGTGAAATAAAAAATTTAGAATCTAAATAAATAGATAAAGATGAGAGAAGAATGATGAAATTGACTCTATTATTAAATATAGAGTATATTTTCTATACTTTCGAAAGTACAAAAATCTTCTTACTTGTAAATTATTTTTGATGATGAGACATTCAATTCGACGATCGAAACCAAATTTTATAATTTTTTGATATTATTTATTAAATGATTAAAGAGTCTAAAAAATAACTATTTTAACGATCGATGTGGTGCATTTGTATATTCAACGGTGCAGAATATCCAAATTACGCAAAACTTTAATAAAAAATTCTACTTAACAACATAGTGAAATCATAACTTTCGATTTGAAATTCAAATCTTTTATCACTATTTTATATAAATTTTGTATTTTTATTCGTTTATTTTAAGGATATTCATTCATTGGATAAATAAAGTTAAAAAATTATAAAATTTAACTTTTAAATAGTTCCAACACTATAGATCAAGTCTAACGAACCGATACTCGAATCGAATATCCTATTATTGAATAATATCATATAAATCTTAATAGATGGGATTTGTACTATAATTAATGGTACTATTTGTAGGATTTTTTTTAAAACTAACTCTAAAAAATTTTATAATTTGCAAACTAACCCTCCTAATTTATTTATTTTTTGCAAAACTAACCCTCTTTTTGCCAGCTCGGCGCCACGGGGGCACAACGACCTGCCTTCAGTGTTTCTGCTGAAGGCGGTGAATGATTCACCACCTTCACAATAACCCTGTGAAGGCCGTGAATCATTCACCGCCTTCAACGCATCCCTCTCAACTTAGCCAATTTTCGCGAAAATTGGCTAAGTTCAACAAGAAAGTTCAACACCTTTAGTATAATGTAGAATGTGCTAAACAATTCAGCGCCTTTAGCATAGACACTAAAGGCGTCGAATCGTTCAGCGTCTTTACTATAATGAAGAAGGTGCTAAATCGTTCAGCGCCTTTAGCATAAACGCTAAAGGCGCCGAATCGTTCAGCGCTTTCTACACCACTAAACCCCCGCACAGTGCCCTCTCTTTCCTCTTCACATTCGCACAGTTCTCTCCCCCTCTCACCTAGCACAGTACCTCTCCTCCTCTCCCTACTCTCTATCGTTGCCGTTGTCGTCGCCGTCGCTGTCGTCAAAGCCCGCCGTCACCGAAGCCCGCAGTTTGTCCCTCTCTCTCTCTCTCTCACTGTCCCTCTCTCTCTCTAACTGAGTGAGAGATCTCTTCCTCTCTCTCTCTCTCACTGTCCCTCCCTCTCTCTCTAACTAATTAAGAGAGAGATCTCTCTAAGCGCATTCCTCTCTCTCTCTCTAAGAGATCTCTCTCTCACAGTGAGAGTGAGATCAGTGAGAGAGGTTACTCTCACTGTGAGATCTCTCTCTCACAGTGAGAGATCTCACCGTGAGAGATCTCACTGTAAGAGGTATCGCTGTCCCTCTCTCTCTCTCTCTCTCACTCTCTCTCTCTCTCACAGTGAGAGAGGATCTAGAGTCATTGTCCCTCTCACAGTGAGAGATCTCACAGTGAAAGAGGATCTAAAACTTTGAAGTTCAAATTAGTATTTTGAAGTGTTGAATTCTTCAACACTTCAAGCTCTTACTGTCCCTCTCACAATTGTAGAATAAAAAATTTATTTACAAATATATATTTTTGTAGTTAAAATGGCTAATCGTCGCATGTCACTAAGTGTTCATTGGGATGGACAGTTAGTTATGGATGAGAATGGTCCAAAATATGCCGGCGGCCGAAAAAAATTAATCGCGATACGTTCCGATTCTACATATACTAGTTTCGAGACGAGTATGTATCGTTTAGTAAATTGTACAAGAGAAAAATTTCGATTAAAATTCACTATTCGTTGCCCTATGGTCGGTAATGAATATTTAGCTCACGAAATAGTAGATGATGAATCATTGGAGGGAATGATTGGATTATGTGAACATTATGGTTTTGCGACGATATGCATTGAGAAAGATCTACATCCGTTATAAAATTTTGAATCGCAAGGTTATTACACGAGAATGCTTCACAATTATATTAATGTGGGTGATCAAAATATTAACAGCGGTGGTGGTGTGAGAATGATAAGGTTAGTAAAATTTTAATAAATTAGTGAATATTTCGCTTATATGTTATCTCTTTTGGTAAGAGTTAATCATTATATATATTGCAAAGAAAGTGAGTATTCACCTATTGAGACTATTGTTCCTTACTCGGTTAGTAGTGTGCCACCTACGACCACACACACGTATGCCACAACCTCATGTGGACAATGCACGACCTCCCGTCTAGAACCTAGGATGTCTCATCTACAACTAGAATCTTATGATTGGGGTAAGGACAAATCAAATTATATTTTTAATTAATAGGATATGGAGGTGGTAATGTTGGAATTTTATTTTTAACAAATGTGCAGGTTATCTACTTCCTATGAACATTGGAATAATTCTCCTATTAATGAACTTGTTACTAATGTTGACGGAGAATGTGATAATATTGATGAAGGAGGTGATAATATTGACGGGGGCGGTGATAGTGATATTAATCATGAGGATGCACCCAATAATGATGATCATTATAGTAGTGAGGATGACGATTTGAATAATCCATCTCCAAATATAGATGATGATCACGATGGAGGGTTGAATTATCTTACAAATGCAGTTTTCAATGAAATCGACAACCCACAAATAAGCAATAAATAAGCAATGAATATATAGACAATCTTGATGAGGAAATTGAATTTGTAGATCATCCGAAACATTTTCCTTCAGATGATAATTGGATAAATCAGTATGTTGTGGATCCTATAGAGTTTGATATTCGACAAATCAATATTGGTCTACCTAGCATTGACGGGACTTGGGTTGGATGGTTCTTTCATGATAAGGCATCTTTATTGGACGCTCTAGACTGCTGGCATATTGACCATAATATTCAGATGAAATATTGAAATTTACTAGAACAACTTATATGTCAAATGCACGGTAGAGGGATGCCCATGGAGATTATATGCTTCAGTTTCTAAAGATACGACGTACTTTAGGAAAAAAATATATGCTGGTCCACACACATGTGTAATTCCAATGCTGAACGCTGCGCACCGTAATTGTAATTCGAGTCTTATATGTCAATTGATTCTCTCGACATTAAAGGTCAGACTTAATATGACGCCAAAAGAAATTCAAGAAACGGTGCGATCTACTTTGCATGTTGACA
Organism: Tillandsia leiboldiana; assembly: GCA_029204045.2. Lineage (NCBI taxonomy): Eukaryota > Viridiplantae > Streptophyta > Magnoliopsida > Poales > Bromeliaceae > Tillandsia > Tillandsia leiboldiana. The sequence continues at coordinate 23,789,637 of CM055077.1, forward strand.
TAACATATTGGAAGGCTTGGCAAGCAAGGAGTAAAGAGTTACAGGTTATTTACGAGAGCTGGGAGCAGTCATACACAGACTTGCCGCGTTACCTTACTATACTAAAGGAATGTAATCCTTGTTCTTTTTGGCGTCTGGATCATAGGTGGCCCACAATGGGATTTGTCGCTTTAGTCGTATTTTTTGGTCATTTGGACCTTCTATACATGGATTCGCACATTGTCGGCCGGTAGTGAGTATTGATGCCACTCATATGTACGGCAAATACGAAGGTCATGCTTAGATAACGACGGCTGCAGATGCAAATAATGGATTATATCCTTTGGCATTTGTAATTTGTGAAATGGAGAATGGAGGGAGTTGGCGGTGATTTATGCATAACATGCGTCAATATGTTACCCGCAATAGAGCCATTTGTTTTATATCTGATCGATTTCCTGAATTGAGGGAAATAGTGGCTGATATCTATCCTCCATAACATGGTCACTCGCATCGTTGGTTTTTTCGACACATGAAAGCAAATATGAATAAGCGTTTCAAAAACGATACTTTATTAGATAAATTCTGGAACATCGGAAGTGCTTCAACACCGACAGAATATTATCAGCTAAAGAAAGAATTAAATGCATTGGATCACGATGCTTGGCAGTGGGTGCATGATCTTGAAAGATATAAAGAGTACTGGGCAAGAGCTTTTGATGGAGGGCGACGATTTGGGTTGATGACTACGAATCTTTCTAAATCGTTAAGTGGGGTACTTAAGGGGATTCGCGTTTTGCCTATCACGGCTTTTGTTGCGGCAACATTTTACAAACTTAATACGTATTTTTTAAAATGTCGTGATTACGGTGAAAGTTTAACGGGCGCGCTAACTCCTAAAATACAAGTATTAATTACCCAAGGTATGGATACGGCGCGGGGACACATTGTCCAACGATTTGGACTAACGAAATTTGAAGTAAATACTGGAGATTTCTCATACAAAGTGATCGTGAATAGAACAGATGCAGAATGCTCATGTGCTGAATTTCATCTAACGGGAATACCTTGCTCGCATCTCCAAACAGTTTGTAGTATTTCACAAATAAGAATAGACTATCATATTTTTTGTTCACGCTGGTATACTATGGACTACTATCGTGGGACTTACGCACCACATTTTCATCATGTTCCTGATAGACAGCACTGGCCACGACCCCAAGGCCCCCCGATTGTACCGCCTTCTATACGAAGGAAGAAATGTCGTCCACGATCTACACGTATTCGTAATATAATGGACGAGGGGGGTGGCCGGCGAGGAAAATGCTTCATTTGTAAACAAGCAGGCCACTAGAGGAGCACATGTCCACAAAATATAGAAAGAGTGCAACAAGGACGCCGGCGTATGACTTGTTGAATTCATATTTATGTTGTCTTAATATTTTGCATTTTTTAGCTATTATGTTACTAATATAACATTACATATTGCAGATGGCAGATCTAAAGGACGCGGGACTAGTTGATCCGTCTGTCCTATCAGAACAGCATCTCCATAGGTCAGGATTTATCCAGACTGAGATAAGAGCTATAAAATTTTATTTGATATTTATCGTAATATAAATAAGTTGAATTGATTTAAGAGTTAACTATATTTTTTTGCATCACAGGGGTATCGTGTTGTGCAGTTCTCAGAGCATGGGCACAAGCTAAACTAGTGGGAGCTTGAGCATCCAGCTGTGCTAGATTTACTCCGACAGTCTGGCTTTTTCGGGGTAGCACAACTGAGATGCATGCAGCTGGATCAGACTTTATTAGCCGCCCTTGCTGAGAGGTAGAGACAGGAGACCCTGGCGTTCCACTTTCGCCATGGTGAGATAGCCGTCACACTCTAGGATGCGGCGGTTATTTCTGGTCTTCGTGTGGACGGTCCGCCCGTGATGGGAACTGCACTTCATGACTAGGAGGATCTCTGCAAGGCATTGTTGGGAGTTGTGCCCGATGATATCAAGGGGGGGCAGATACGTCTAGATTGGCTATATCAACGATATCATCATATACATTTAGATGCCCCTGCAGGAGTAGTGGCAGCTACAGTCTGTGCATATATGTTATATCAAATCGGCTGTAGTGTGTTTCCCAACCCTACTGAATATAGAGTTCACCTAAAGTGGCTACCACTTTTGGCTTATTTCGCGATCTGCGGCGCTTATTCGTGGGGTGGAGCTACGTTGTCTTATCTATATCGAGCGCTAGGAGCTGCCTCACTGGATGGGAAAGCCGAATGTTGTTATTTTAGGACCCTATTATAGGTATAATATCTAATATTTTGATTTCAGTATTATATTAATATATTGGTACTTCATATTTTATTTATTATATTAAGTCGTTGATGTTAATTTTTAGATTTGGGCTTGGGACTACATTCATATCGGCCGACCTACAAGCGTCCTAGAACTACTCGATATAGTATATTGCCCTCTGGGTTGCCGGTAAGATATTTATTTGATACTTTTTATATTTCAAATGTAATTGCAACTAATATATGTATTTTATAATTTAGATGGGCCAACGCTGGAGGTCTACGCTTCGCAGCGAATGTCAGGACCACTGATATTAAGTTTTATAGAGATGAGTTAGATCGGCAGAGAGAGACGTAGGTATATAGATGTTTTATTCAATACTTTAAATATATTTTTTCTAAACACTTTTATATTAACTTATCATTTTTTGTTATTAACATGTTATATGGCTACCGTACACAGATGATATTTTAGTCGCATTACAAGACTTCTGTGTTTAGGGCTCGCAAGTCTGGCGTTTAAGAACGGCAGTTCGGTCTTCTCCAGCATATACCTCTCAATGTGGAGTCCATTCGACGTGTGACATCACGTGGACGTCCGGATGAGGATTGGATTGCTTTTCACGCTGCACACATTGAGAGGTTGTTGATCAGCTCCCGGTTGCTGGTGAGGACTCTCTGCAGTCGGCATCCATATACATGCAATGGTACTGGACAATTACAAGGAGCTGCATATATCGTCCAGTACAGCATCCTCCGATGACTTTTCATCCATGTGGGCATATAAAGAGGGCACTGGTATAATAATTTATATATATAAATTTAACATGTTTTGTATATTTAATATAAATTTAATTTGTAAATTAAAATGCAGGTTAATGCACTACAATAGATGAATGCTACTATATGCCAGTTAGTGGATGATCGACCGTCGCCTGCGATCACATTCGGAACTCTGGCAGATATGAGCCGACATATTGATATGGTACTGTAAAATGTACCAATACTACCTACTGTCAGAGTTTCAGGGGGTTGTCAAGATTATGCTCACGCATCGTCTTCGAGTCATTAGGTACTTTCATATCACCAGAAATTTCAAATTAAGTCTTCAAATTTAAATTAACTAACTATTTAGGCCATTTCAGGTGCCACGATCTCCATCTCCTCCCATTCAAGCCCCTACGACATTTCCTTCGACGTCAGAGTCGCTCCTGCCACCAGTATCACGGACATATTTTGCTTTTACATATTCACGTCGTCGTCCCTCGTCATCATCGCCACAGGAGATCTAGCATATTCTAGAGCATGATGAGGGTGGTATTATCGAGGAGCTTGATTAGGTGGCAGCCGTCGAGCCTCTCGATGATATACCGATTATTGATCTTGCTGTTCCTCGTGGGCATGGGCGTGGGCCAGGGCGTGGACGCGGGCGTGTGGCCGAGGACATCGAATGAGAGGTCGAGCTCAATATTGAGTTTTAGCTCAATATTAAGTTAGTATTCATATATTGAGTTTGTATTAAACTCATTTTTGTGATATTGATCTTTCTTTGTTACTCATCAGTAATTTTTTAATGTGGATAAATTTTATATTTTAATTTTGATTGTTGTGGTTAACTGTTATTATAGTTGAGCTTTTGGTTTAAAATTTGAATGTTGGTTTAAAATTTGAATGTTGTGAACCTTCATATACAAAAATTTTATTTTTTTGACTTAAAAAATTTATGCTGTTGTGTACTGTTGCTAAAGGCGATGAATGATTCGGCGCCTTTAGCGTTTATGCTAAAAACGCTGAATCGTTCAGCGCCTTCTTCATTATATTAAAGGCGCTGAACGATTCGGCGCCTTAAGTGTTTATGTAGAAGGCCCTGAATCGTTCAGCGCATTCTATGTCATGCCCCGGGATCGAAACTGCGACCCGGGCTCGCCAACAGATCCGCCGCCCATACGGGAAGCCTCGCATAGACGAAGCGTCCAACCTGCAAAAGATAATATTATAGCTATATAGATATCAGAGCAAGAAAATAAACTGTTGAAAAAAAAATTCGAACCACTGTACAACTGGAATAAAGTGTAATATCCATCTCCCTAATATAAATAATACATAATCTGATCCACAGGAGTAGTATAATTAAAATTCCTCCTATACATTATCTATGAATTCAAAAAGGGAGGTAAACTAAAACAATAAATACAATAGTGTACAGTAAATCCCACAATCCGGGATGGTACATCTACGTCACCAAAATAAACTACCCTGGTGGGGATCTGTCTCGTGACTCCCTGTCCTCGGTCCGTCAAGCCAGCTAGAGCAGGAACGGAATGGTAAACCTCTGCAAAAACTGTCACCGACAGAGGATGTGAGAACTACACCAACACATAATTCTCAGTGGGTACCGTCTCTAAGATCAACGATATGCCCACTAAGTCTACTAGATGCATAAGATAACAAAAATACTGAAAAAAAAAAGAAAAGCTGGAAATAACTCTACAGCTACCATACTTCTATCTACTATGCTCAAAGGGTGATACAGATGAAAATGATGCATCGACTCTATCCCAGTATACTGAATCAACCCAATCATACTGACTGCCACAAAGGGTCCAGTCAAACCTGCGCCTACCTACAACCACATACCCGCACTGGGTCAGGAATTACGTAGGCGGTCCCACTCGGACTGCGTCAACAAGCTGCGAAAGTTAAGTAGTAGCCCTAGCTCCGGAGCGGCACTCGAGGGGAGCGACCCCACCGAGGAAAGTATCCGCGCATCTCTGTCGAGCTCAATATGGCCCATGCAGGCTATAGTCCAAAAACCACGATCAATCAGATCGACAATGTCCAACTCACAACACTAACCCACCGGCTGGAGGAACTCAACGGCCGGGACCGCCGTCAACCAAACGGCTCCCAAGACAGGACATCAAACTCAACATGCTAAAACTCACTGGCTGGAGATACTCCACAGCCGACGACAACGAAGGGCCCGAAAACCCCGAAAGACTAGTACCTACAACCCAAATCAAACAAGAACAGGTTCTAGGCATAGCCTCTCGTTGTTCTTGACCCGAGGAAGAAAACAACCCTTAGAACCTAGATCACTCGAACCCTCCCAGGCGAGGAAGTTTAGAGGAAAAGATGATATTTATTACTGAAAACTATTTTCACTCGAACCCACTCGGGGTGAGAACTAAAAGTAGTTCCTTTTTATAAAACCATCTTGATTTAAGAAAATCCATTTTAACGAATTTTAGCTCTTTTAGGAAAGTCAGTTAGAAAATAAGTTTTATTCCCAAACTCTGAAGGGCTAATGACTTCGCCCAATCAGACAAGAACATACTCCGGCGACCCTTCGACATTTGGAAGGAAAATATTGGTTTATTGAAATTATGTGTGTCCAAAAAGATTCTGGGTTTAAGATCCTGAAATCAAAAGCGCACTACTGCCACAAACTCAGTGGCGATAAACCGAACGGAGAAACTCGACGACCCGGAACCACCGTTTATCCAAACGGCTCCCGACGAGAGTACAAGACTAGCCACAGCTACCAGACTCCACTCGGCCCCTAGGCACGAGCGCAACATCCATCCCACAAAACCCGACAACTCGGCCACTATCCGGGCGAGAAAAAACTCTATATCCAGGAATGAAAATGTAGAGTGTGGGAGTGTCTAAAGCATAAAAGAACCTAGCCGAGATGAGGGTTTTCTACTAGTCTGGTTTACACATGCAACATATGACAGGGTGTTAGGTCAAAGTTCCAATATTAGCATTATAAATGTGATAAACAATAAATGGGTTCTAACATGCAAGATACAAGTTAAACATTAATAAAGGGTAATGCAACATTATAACCTCTAAACATAACTCAACTAGCTCAGGATGAACATAAACATCACAAGGCTTTCATTTACCATAAATGAATATTACTACAAATAAGATCCTAGATCCATAATCATGTTCCAAAAGTCAAGTAAGCATCCATCATCATAAAATAGATTAATTCTCATGCTTACAAATCCACATACAAGTTGTACACTTAAAATGCATGCTTGCTAACATTTAGAATTAGGGGACCGTCTGCCGATTTTGGAGATAAAAACAACCCACCTGAAAACTGTCGATCCAAAGCCTGATCAAGCTGAATTTCGGCGTGTAGAAACCTCGACTCCTCAAGAAAATAATGGCGTAGAAATCGCCGAAATCCGACTCCTGGATTGGGCGCAATTGTCAAAACAACACCCACTGCGCGGTAAAGTCCAAAATTTCAGCAATAGTCTAAGGTGATAAGGGAAGGAAATTTCAGCAACAAATACATCCAAACAAGGTTCCAAACAGTGGTACAAAGTGTTCTTAATCTCATAAACCCTTCCCACACATCAAAAATCCATTGAGTACCCTTGATAATTAGCATTCAACAAGATAACCTCATGCTGTCCAAAAACAGGGCATTGAATTGAAGCATAGAGTTCAAGGATTTCTAGAGCTTGAACTAAAAGAAATTCCTAAGTTCCAACATGAAAATGGCTCATTTACATCTTGATAACACATCCATATAAAGAAATCCCCAAAAAACATGATAATCCAGTAGCTATTCACATACAATTGCTCATTGCTCAAAGAAACCATAAGAAATCTGCACTATAAAAATTTGCACTACAGGGTCTGGAAGATGACGGGATTTACCTGGCCAAATGAGCTCCAAATCCAGTAAGAAAGGTGGCAATGGATTCCTCGTCGAGTGTAGATGCGAATCGAACTAAAGAACTCCTAAATCCAAGCTCGTATGAAAGAGAAAACTCAAAATTACTCAAGAGTGTCCAAGCACAAAATCTGTGCGTGATGGTTCCAGAAAAACCAAAAATACTCCAAGAAATCTCATGATTCAGGAAAAATGTTGAATACCAAAATTGTAGATTTACCTCTTGTGAAGATCCCCTCCAAATTTCAGCTCGAAATTCTAAGAAATGAGGTCTGGGGAAATTTGCACTAAAATGCGACGGTGAAGCTCCGAAAATAGCAGTAATGGTGGTGCTACACTTCAGGAAGAAAATGGTCCCCAAGCTCCCTTGTGGCCAACAATGGTGGAGGTGAAGTTGTGGAAGATGAAGATGTTGCTGTGTGAGGAGTTCCCAGGTGCAAAAGATTCTAAGGGAGGGAGGAGGAAGAGGAAGAAGCTAAACAGGAGAAGAAAGAAGAAAAAAAGAAAAAGAAAAAAAAAAGAGAGAGAGAGAGGGGGGGGCTCGGGCTACAGTGGTAGCCCGGCCTGCTCCCAACCAAGCCCGCAACAGGGTGGACCATGTGGCGGCCATCCGGGCGCCCCCGCAAAATGGAAGGACGGCCCGGATGGCGCCGCGTCGCGCCATGTGTTTGGCGGGCGCCAACCACTAGCGCGACGCCGCGTGGCGCACGCGGGGACAGCGCGACGCGCGCCCACGTACGGGCGCTCTGCCCAACGCGGACACGCCACGTGGCCGGGACGCCCACTCCCCTGCCAACGCGTGGCGTCGCGAGAGTTCGGTGCTCCCGGGAGTTCGGTGCTCCTGGTGCATCGCATCTGTGTGTAGACCCGCGCACCGTGAAAAAAATAGCCCGGTAAGCCTAAAAATTTCGGAAACAACTATTTTTTATTGTTTTCGCGCGCTGAATCCGTTTTTCGCATACGTTTGATGCACAACGCACTCTATATACCGATAGTAAGTGTTTTCTTACCGCCAAACACGCAGCCAAGCCACACGGGCAACCGGGACAACTGGGACACCACATTCTACATTGTATTAAAGGCGCTGAACGATTCAGCGCCTTCTTTATTTTATTAAAGGCGCTGAATCATGCGCTGAATCGTTCAGCGCCTTCTACATTGTACTAAAGGCGTTGAGCCTTCTTGTTGAATTTAGCCAATTTTCGCAAAAATTGGCTAAGTTGAGAGGAATGCGTTGAAGGCGGCGAATGATTCACCAATAACCCTGTGAAGTAGAAAGGTCGTCCAAACCCCCGTGGCACCGAGGTTGCAAAAAAAGAACTAGTTTTACAAAAAATTTTTTTGGGAGAATTGGTTTGCAAATTATAAAATTTTTTAGAGTTAGTTTTTTAAAAAAGTTCCTATTTGTAACTTTCTGGGTTTAAAGCGTGCGTTTGGTTGGAGTACAGATGAGGTTATTCCCCCTTTTGTACCAAAACGCCAATGAAATAAGGGGAACTCTTGTTCCCCTCCACCCTAGAACAAGAACTTTTGTACGCTTCCCGAAGCAATCATTCTCATCTCCTTCCTCTCTTGCTTCGTCTTTCTAATGTGCAAGTATTTTTTAGAGTTAGTTTTTGTGCAAGTATTTAATTTAAAATTATATTGAGTAACTGATTTTTGATAAAAAAAATTCACATTTTTATTAAGCATTTTTTATTTATATTGGCATTAAATTTTAAAAATTTTATCTTTACAAAATATAAACATTTTAATTTTTTTGACAATACAAATAATTTTTTATATTATTAAAAATTAAATATAAATTTACATAACATCAAATTTATTAAATAATATATATAAAATTTGTTATATTTAAAAAAATTTAATATAATTTTTCATTGTCATTTTTAAAACATAACTAATAAGAAGGGCATTTTAGTATTTTTACATAAAAGTTAATTTTTTATTTTTTTTATTTTTCATTCTTTGCAAACATTAATTTTTTTTATAATGATATTGATCTAGTACCTAACTAAATACATATTTATAATAATTTTAATTTATTTTAAAAATTATATTTATGGTACTACTAATTCCTCGTATATCCAAACGAAGCGAAACCAAAAGGAACCAATAAAATTTCAGGGAGTCGTAATTTGAAAGAAAAAAAAGGGCCACTCACGCCCACAATTTCTGTTTTTTATATCGGAAGATTTCTGAAAACGAGAGCGCCTTCTCTCGTTCGCCCTCTCGCCCTCTCTCTCTCTCTCGCTCTCTCTTTCCTCTCATCTTCTTCGCCGACCTCTCTCCCCCCTTCTCTTTCACCCTCTTCTTTTCTCCTCTTCCCCCCTCACGTGCTCCTCGCCGACCATCTCCTCTCGAAACCCTAGATAGGTACCCGCTTTAGCTTCCAAAACCCTAGGGCTAGGGCTAGGGCTAGGGCTAGGGCTAGGAGGCGTCCCTAATTAAGGTCTCCGGTTTCGCCCTAATGGAGCTCGACGACCGCCGCCGGAGCGGCGCGGCAGCGGCGGCGGGGCCTCCCCCCGAGCGCGCCGTTCGGGCTTCTCGCGCCGATTCTTCTCGTGTCCTCGAGTATGATCCCTGCTCCCTTTTCCTCTTTATATTTGTGTATTAATTTTGTTTTCAAGAAATTAAGGTAGGTTACGAATTTTTCATGGCCTGTACGCTGTTCGGTGGGATGAGTTAGAAATCGGCGCGGGGGATTTGTTTAGGGTTTTTCACTGCAATAATTGGGAATCGCTTATTTTCTGGAAGATTTAGTTTTTTTGTTTTTTTGTTTTTGTTTTTGTTTTTGTTTTTTTTTCTGTTTTTTGAGAATTAGTTGTGAACTTTTGTGATTCTATTTTGTCTTCTATTTTCAGAATCAGGTTTAGTTATATAATTAGTTCTGACATTTCTAGAATTCTCCCTTTGATTAGTGATAATTCTGACATTTCAAGAATTTGATTCTATGTCCCTTTAATGAGTAGAGATCGAATGACCTAATTTTGTAGTTTACATGTACACAGAAGTTATTATTGCTCCTTTTCTTTGTAACTATTTGTTTTTCAGAGTAAGGGTTTGTTACATAATCAATTCTGATCATTTTGAATTCAGTTTGTTGCCTCTTTTATGAGTGGATTTCGAATGGCTGATTCTTGTAAGTAGCTGTATTAAGTTTATTGTTTTATTTTCTTGCAAGAATTACAAATTAGGGTTTCAGTGTTTACTACACAAAATTAAGGTTTCAGTGTTAACACAAATTAGGGTTTCAGTGTTTGCTTGATTTTTCTTTGTGTGAAAAGTGAGAAAGAATATTATTGCACTTGTATAATTAACTAGTTATTTGGTGGGTCATGAAAAAATCGATTATAAGTGTTTAGCACTTTCAATTCGTTAGTGTGGTTCTCCACTATAGTGTAGTTTTTGGCAGGATGAAGGGGATGCCTTGATTTCTTGGCCTAGATGTTGGATGATTGCTATTTGTGTTTAAACTTAAATCTTGATGCTTCCCTTCCAGGTAGAAGGAACATATTAATTGCTTGTTTTTCCTTGCTTCTGAAACAGTTTTGCTAGTTAAATTAGCAGCTTTTGTGTTTGACAATTTAAAATTTGAAGCTTTTTCCACGGTAGGAAGCTTCTATGAGGGTCAGGGCCCCAAGATAGCAGGCTCTGACTAAAAGATTTTGCTTCTGCTGCAGTGGAACAGTGTTGGAACAATTTAATGAAAAAGCTGTACTTTGTTTTTTGAGCAGATGATTCAAACAGTCCTGCTGGATCAAACATGCTCTCATTTAAGAAAAGCAAAACTGCAAAAGAAACGTTCCACTATTACTTCGGTGTTTTCATATGGCTGATTTTTTGCTTTGATTGATCTTAGTAACTAATCTATTTGATACTTTTCTTCTTTGCATATTGAATCCTTACGATTTTATTTTCTCTGAGCAGGTTTTTGAAAGAGGTTGGCAGGGAGATAAATGAAGATTTGGTTGTGTTGATGCCAAACTTATTATCCCTTTTGAAACATGACGACCCTGCTGTTGTTAGGCAATCAATTGCTAGTGGGGCAATGTTATTTGGCGCTGTCTTGGAAGAGATGGCACTCCAGGTGCTTTTTTGTAAAAACGGATGCTATATTAAATGGATGAATACAATTCCTCATTCGTGTAAAGATAACTTTGTGGTGCTGGTGTGGTTTCTTGATGAGTTTTTGTTTTTATTGTTTCTGTTGCTATATGTCTGCCCAAACAGCTAATGAGAGTGATGAATTGATGTTAGAGAAGCATTTGACTTCAACAGAAGCCTTTCCTCCAAATAAATACAATACTTAATTTTTCTGCCTCCAATTTAATAATAGTGTGTTTAAATTCAACGTGCACCCCACTAATCAGAACAAAATTTGAGGCTTTGCTCTTATTTAGCTATTAAGGACATAAATGAGGCTGAAATTATGGAACCTTGGTTATGGTGTTGGATCCCTTTACTCTGTAAACCACTAAATTCTGATGCAACACTGAAAGGATACTGGATTTGCTATGCTTGTGATCTTTGAGAACTTATAAAAGGAAAGAGACATAAATTTGAGAAGATTGCACATTGCAATGAGGTGGATTACTCATTTGCTGTGATTTCCCATGGCTGTGAGTTCTCCCAACCATTCTATGTGTAATACATAAAGATTACCTGCAGAAGCAGAGAAAGATTCTTCTGTTGTCCTCTTTTAAGATGCTTTATGTGAGAAATTGGTACTACTTTTCCATTTTGTATCCAACTCATTCCTTTGACCTTTAGTACTGCTATCATTCCCTTGATTTTTGACAGCTTTTGGTCATGCATTACTGCATAGTGGGAACACTAGTTAAAGATAGGGGGCAAGAACAAAAAGGTGCGACGGACTGATTATTATACATATTGCACTGGTATCTTGTACAAGAACAAGAAGCTGTAATTCGTGTTTGTGTTATGAATAGCAAATTTGTAGGTAGATAGGGTACTGAATTGTGCCTATGCAGTAGTTTAGTGCATATACGGTTTAAATGAGATAAAGAAAAATATAATGAAAATAATAAAAAGAAAGAATATGTAATTAATAAAAAGAAAATTAGAAGAATACAAGAGTAAGAATATTACAGAACATCTAATTAGCTACTTAAATGTTGTAGGACATTGTGGCATTATATGTGTTGAAGTTTCTAGTAAGTAGAAAAAATAATCTTAGTATGAAATAATGAGTAAGAAAAATAGAAACAAAGTTTATCTATCATTCTGAGTATATCATTCTTATCTTCTCTCACTAGGATAATCTCAATGGTTAAAAAGTTCGAAATCCCTTAGATCATTTGGCAAGCTGAAATGTACATTATGGTTTTAAAATTGCATGGAACTAACGTAAGAACCATATACTGTTCTATTTTCAGTTTTTGCTGAAAGCGGACTTTTTGGATAGCGAGTAGGTGTCATATCATAACTATAAAGCAAGTTGCCTGTTGTCATGCACTTAAATATATATTGATTAAGCATGCAGATGATCAGCTACATAAATATTAGGACATTAATATTATTGCGTAAGTTTTATACATTTTGTCTTGGTATTGATTAATTTGGATTTCCTTTTTTCTTGCATTAGCTCGTTACATTTTCTCACTTTTTTTATTTGGTTATAATTCTTTTGGTAAGGATTTCTTTTGAAAAGTTCTGATATTTTATACATTTTTTTAGTACCCAGGTTATTTTTAGTTATGCTTTGCATAAATTGCATTGTTACCAGAATATTATATAGGCACCGCGAGGTACCTTCCTTTCAGAAATCGGAATATAAGTAACTAGCTATGCTATATGTTCAGTATATTGGGTGATCTCAAGGTATTTATAAAAAGGGTGCATATTTGATGAAAATACCAATTGGTGATATGATTCAAGAAAATCATTTAAGATGATTGTTCATGTCAAAATTTAAGGATTCAGACCAAATGGAAGGTATTGCCGGCAGAAATTACTGAAAATTCTTGGTAAAGAAGGATACAATGGTCACTTAGGATGATTGTGCATGCTGTATCAAGTTTTAGCTTTTGTGTAGACTAATTAAGCCATAATGTCATTTGAGTATATACCTAGTTTTGGGCCCTTTCTGTTACTATTTGAAGTTGTCAGACTTAGATTTATCTTATTGTATGTGAACTCCTATAAGTTAATTTAGTTTCAAGGTTTAAAATGTCGAGTAGGAATGGTTTAAGTTGGTCTTTTGATATTTCAGTTTTGGTGGATCAGTTTGTACAATTTTGATCTTCAATTTTGAGATTTGGGAGACAAAACCTCTGAAATAACTGTAAGGCAATTGAAAAACCTGAGATATTTAATCTGTTCAGCTACCACGATGTATTAAGATGATGCTGTTTGTTGTTCCATAAGTACTACTGCTTTTATCATTATCCTTCAGTAGGATAGAAGTTAGAAAATATAAAGGAAGGTAGTGAAAGCATCAGAGCATGTAACTCTTTTCATTTGACATTACACATTCAAAATTCTTAGTAGTGGGATCCCAAATGTATATTTTGCTGTCAAGGTGATCTAGCAGTCACTAGGAAGAGTGAGACCCCAAACTGCGTAAGTGTCACCTGGGGTGTTCAGGCAATCTATGGGCTGATTTAAAATGTCTGCTAAATATATTTGGAAAGCAACTTGGAAAATTGTCTCATTTACCTAATCATATTGCCTCATATGTTGATCATAAAAAACTAGAATCTAGGATTTTCCCAATATGAATGTGCTGTCACTTGACTCATTATATGAATTCAGTAGCACATTTTCCAAAATACCATAAACACAGGAAAAAGAATGCAAAACAAACAATAAGGCACATATTTTTGTTAATCGTACTTTCTCGTCCTCATCATTCTATGTTCTCTATCTAAAAAGATAAATAATTATGTATGTACCAAAAATATGATTTCCTTTAGGTAAAGTTAGTAGTCACAAGTTAATAGTCACCTAGGTGGCTGACCTGGCTGGGCTAAAGTGGGAGCTAGGTTGTTATCTAATTTTTAATGCATCCAGTCTGTTGAAAGGTATCTAATTAACTTGTGCCTAAATGCTTGAAGCTTATAAAACTCCTTGACGGATAACTTAGATTCCTGTGCAGCTTTTTGACAAGAACCTTATGAACTAATTTTTTACTTCCAAAGACATTACACTGACAATTTGCATGAAATTCATGAAGATCCTCATTGTGGATTTCATAGTGGAATTTATTTCCTTGATATTGAGTGTAAACTTGTTGGAACCAACGGGATATTTGAACAGCTGTACCTAGGCTGCAATTTTGACAACTTAGTGCTAATTTTTCCTTCAAAGAGTGTAAGCCTCAACAGAGCTAAAATCGTTCCTCCACCCTTTGTGATATTGAACAAATAAGTAGCAAGCTAACATGTTTTTACATTTCTATTCATGATCTTTTTTGCAATTCCTTTCTTGTTTGCTTTTGTCCTTGGTCTTTAATATGAGCTTTCATTTCCAGTGTGTTGTAATAATGTTTTTATTTTTATTTTTATTTTTATTTTTTTAAGTGCAGCTAAATACATCTGGTAGAGTTGATGGTTGGCTTGAAGAAATGTGGTCTTGGATGCTTCAGTTCAAGGACAGAGTTCAGGATATTGTGGTGAAGGTGTTCCCCGACTTCCTAAGCCAATGATATATGTTATTGCCAATTTCCTGATTATTTACATTGCTATATTGTGTAGTGTTATATGATGTCAAATGCATTTTAAAAATACCATACAGTTACAATAAATTTTTGACATGAAACTAGTTTGCTTTTATAGTTATTATATAGTTGTTCTCCTCCCTTGTGTTTCTGTTTGCCTTTATTATTCAGTGAAGTATAGTTCATACTTTTGCCCAGGGATTTAAGTATTGTGGCACCAATACCTGGCTGGTGCCGCAGAGTGAAGAAAAGAAAATGGAAAAAAAAGGCCAAAGCGGCTTGGGCATCGCTCTGGAGTGGCATAAAATTATACTAGGTTATTGTGCCACCACCCCTATACATGTTACTTTGCAACTGGCACGATTTGCACAAACTTCTTGCTTGTGCATTTTTTACTCCCATTTATCGTAGTGCTTCCGCTGTTAAATAAGATTTCGATATGGGCCTAGGGCTGTGTTGCTAGCTATTCTATGCAACTAAAGAGAATCACATTACTTTTATGCTAGAAATCTCGTGATGCTTCTTTGAATAGAAAATCCTGTAATGTTCTTCTTATAGGTTACTTGCTTATATTGTTTTTCCCTTGGAAATTGTTGCAGCCTGTTTCTATTGCAATGAAGTTGCTTGCTCTGAAGTTCCTTGAAACTTGTGTTATCTATTTCACACCTCCAGCCAATGATGATGAATTAACTTTAACAGAAGGTACTAGTCACTTTTTCTATACTTAGTGTGAGATGATTTACAGTGGAAAGGCTCTGTAAGAAATATGAAAATACGAAGAGAAAAAAATATATATTACCCTGCAAAAATTAGTTTTACATTTATATACCTGCTTCTTCTGTACTTAATGTGATTTGATTTACGACAGAAAGGCATAGATGAAAACATATATTACCTGCAAAAATTAGTGTTACAGTTATATTCCTGCTAAACAGACCAAGTAGCAGCGGGATTTTGTGGGAACCATTTATACTTTTTACTCTCTTGAATATGTACTCTTGTAAAAATTGCCTTTCTTTGATAACTTCTAACACAAAACCAACCTACGTGTATATGATGACTTCCCTGTTCATGAGGGTATTTTTATGAGGTTATGAGAATTTTCTCTTCAAGGGTATAATGAAAATCAGATATGACGGAGTTGTATATTGAATAGATGATTTTGCAGGGACATTTGTAGAAGTCTTAAATAAAAATAATTTAGATACGTAATTAGCATCTATTTATGCGAGAAGCTTAGTGTGTATCATCTTGTAAATTGTTCAATCAGGAAATAGACGGAGATTCACTATTTCGCAATTAACTCGCAGTCATCCTAACCTCAATGTAGCCATCCTGGAAACTGATGCAAATATACTTGTTGGTTTCCTGCTGGATATGTTGCGGTCAGTGAATACCTTTTGTGGTTCCTTTACAGTTGCTGTTATTACTTGGTGAGTTTTGAGATCCCTATTATCACTTATTTTACTTGCTAACATGCAAAACAAAGAAAGAATTCCTTAATCTCGAAGTTGTGTTAATCTTATACTGCATATTTATGGTGGTAAAGAGTTCGCTTTGTCTGTTTCCTCTCTGCATTTTTGTATGCTGGGAGTAATGATGATAAGGAAGTTTCTCTATGTTCAACTAACTAGAAAGTAAAGTAAGAGACTTTAGAGCTGTCTGAAGATAACATTGATGACAGTTAGCAATGAATATATGATTGACACTTGGCGGAACAATATTTTTGTCTTTCCTTTCAGTGTGCAATTTTATGTCGTAACAATTACACAAAAAAACTATATCTGTTTTGAGTTTTAGTTATGCATTTCTTTAGATGTCTGGTTTCTTTGTGCATCTAAACTCGGTGGGCTATAGCATTAATTGCTTTCTATTTGTGTTGGATTTTTATTTGTAATTTTATTCTTAGTATCCTACCCTACACATTAAATGAAAGTCTACGTTATTCTCCTTTTGACACTTGTCAAGCAATCCATCCATCTTTTTACTTTGATTGATTAAAAACAAAATGCTTACATCTCCATTCTCTGTTTCTAGTTTCTAGTTTCTAGTTAAGAGATAATATTTTTCCTGCCTCCTGCCCCCAGTCTCCTCTCAGATCTCTATAATACATCAAGGGTATTAAACAGGTTGCATTCGGTGTCCTTCATGAAAAGGAAGAACCAGTAGGACTTAAGCTTTTTACATCTCTATTACAAAAAGAAAACCCTTCTCTGCATTCTTTATCAATTGTATTTTGCAGTACATTTCGAGGTGCTTACTGGGGTGGCATTGGGTAGATCTAAATGTAAATCTGATAAAACTATGCTGATTTCAACTCTAACTTGGGCATAGGTTACTGGCTGAGTTCAGGACAACTAAATGTTTTGCATCCAAATTCCGAAACAAGGAGCTACATATCATTCTGAGAAGCTATTTGGTTCTAATTCTAAAACCAAACTTGATAATTTGATTTGGTCCGCCCCTCTTTCCCCTCTCCCTCTGTTACCCATATCTTTCCTTTCTCTCCATCATCTCAACTTACACCCTCTCTCTCTCTCTCTCTCTCTCTCTCTCTCTCTCTCTCTCTCTCTCTCTCTCTCTCAAAATGTACGCTAAGTTGCTAACAAACTGAACGGGAATGACAAAGGAGGTAATGACATTGAATGTCTGAGAAAGTTAGGGGGCAGGCTGGAGGCCTTTGGCACTCACATAATGGCATTTCATTTGAAAGAATGTTATACATTTTCTAGCATCTAGTTAGTATGATTCCAACATGTTGAATTTGTGATTTTCAAAGAATCAAATTTTCAAGTGGGAATCACCAAAAACAGCCTTGCCAACTTTATTTTTGGGGTATATTATTGTTTATATACTTTTAATTTTTGCTAGTGAATGCACCAAAAGATCTTGAAATACATTGTTTATATATTTTTTAGTTTATTACAGTGAATTTCCATTATACTACTGTTCCCATTTGGTCTTTCTGCACTATTTTGTTAGTAAACAGGAAAGGCATGATGCAATGTTCATAGAATTATACGTCAGTGAGATGGATGTTTATCCCGATGAATATTTTCTTGTAAAAGTTTTTAAAATGAATATTTTCTGGTAAAAGCTCTTAAGACAGTACTTAGGATATGCATATGTAGATATGTATGTATGTGTATAGACACTCCAGATGAATATTTTCTGGTAAAAGTTTTTAAGATGAATATTTTCTGGTAAAAGCTCTTAAGACATCACTTGTCAGGATATGCACATGTATTTGTACATGTGCATGCTTGCTTGTGTGTTTGTCAGGGAATTCTGCCTATCTATGCTTGTCATTGCTAGTATCTATTCAAGCTCTCTAAAGCATGGGGGATGGGTTGGGAGAGTGGGGGGCTGGTTGTCCTCGTGCTGTTTATAGAAGTCAATTTTACTACTGTTGTTTCCATGGTTTATGGTAACTGGTCTTTACCCTCTCATATTTATGAGAAAGACTTTGAGCCAAACCATATGCATTGTCAAATTTTAGGTTCCATATTTCCTTGTTTTCAGTATCTACTCTATCAAAAATTTACTAGCCTTTTATTTGCCTTCTGTTTTATGTTTTGCTTTCAGGTTCAGTACTTCACCTTTTCAAGACTTTTTTTTTTCTCGTTTAGTAACATATTTTCTGTCTATCTAAAAACGCTGGATCATTATTGCAACCTTCTGTACAAATCTTTTCTTGACTAATTAAAATTGTTTTCTTGATTGTCAGTCTTGCAGCCATTGCAAAGAATAGGGTGCTTCACTATGACCGCATTCTCTCTTCGTTGCTTGGTTTTGATCCTTATGTTGAAACTGAGAGAGTTCATTCTGCAAGCATTCGATATTCAGTGAGGACAGCTTTTTTGGGATTCTTGAGGTGTAGTCATCCATATATTGTTGAGGTGAGCATCCTATTTTGTTCATTGAACTGCTAAATTGCATTTTGTTTCTCTGAGTCGTAACCAAAGAAGTAGCTCCACTTCATTATGAATATGCTCAATACACACACACACACACACACACAAGTGAGAGAGAGAGAGAGAGAGAGAGAGAGAGAGAGAGAGAGAGAGAGAGAGAGTCTGGCTTGTATACTATTAATAGCATGGGGGCTTCTGTGTTATCAAATTGTTTTCAATAATGGGACTTTTGAATGGACGATCACCCCTATTAGACATAATCTATGCTATTGGAAGTATTTAGAAATCAAATTTTATATTTTTTTGACATCATTTGACTAGTGATCAAAAGGTCTCAAAATTGACAATTTTAATGGCCGATGTGATACATTTGTGAGTTTAACAGTGTAAAACAATCCAAATCTAATGAAATTTTGATTGAATTTTTTTTTTTTCACTATTTAGGGCAAGATTAGTACCTCTGATATGAAATTTATGTTTTTTATCATTGTTTTTTAATGAGATTTTTATTTTTAGCTGTTTATTTTGAGATTATTCATTCCATAAATGATGTCGAAAAATCATGAAAATTGGTTTTTAGATACTTCTAGTAGTGTAGATCATATTTAACGGGCCGATCGTCGATTCGGATGTCCCATCATTCAAAATAATTTGATAGAGCGCATATATATATATATATATATATATATATATATATATATATATATATATATATATATATATATATATATATATATATATATACATTTCTGGGTTTCAAGTGCCGTCTCGTGTCATACGACAAGGTGGGCGCGGGGGGGGGGGGGGGGGGGGGGGGGCTCCCGTTGGACCTCCCCATGCTGTGATACCGTTGTGGATATCGCGCAAGACAGCGCGATACCACAAGGGTATCGTGGCACGCGTACTGTGCCATTTTTTTTTTTTTTTTTTCCGTGCGTCACTGCGTCCCCCACTCTCCGCCCCCCTCTCTCTGCGCTGTGGTTTTTTTTTTTTTTTTTTTTTCCTTTTGATGATTTTTTTTTTTTGGTGGGCCTTTGTGCCCCCACCTTTTTTTTTTTTCTTTCTTTGGTGCTCCCTCTCTCTCTCTCTCGCTCTCTCTCTCTCTTCCTTTCTCTCTCTGCCGCTTGTATTTTTTTTTTGTTGTTGTTTTTTTCCTTTGGGTAGGCCCTTTTGCCCCGGACCCGATTTTTTTTTTTTTTTTTTTTTGTGGTTTTTTTCTTTTCTTTTGGATAGATTTAGTATTTTATATGAGATTTGTGACAAAAATATTTTTGATTTTGAAAATTTTATTTTTGGATTTAGAAGATCGAAAATACTGATAAAATTAAAAGTTAAATTAAATCAATTGATACTTAAATTTGTTTAATTAATTTGTAATATAAATTATCGCTAAATTTTTATGGATGCCATTTTTCTTAAAAATTTTAATAAAAAATAATCTTTTTCAAATGTTTAATAAATATTTTTAAAAGATTCAAATGGAAAGAAATTATCGAAGCAATTGCAGTCCTATTATAGTTAATTTAATTATCATGTGGTCCCTCGTCGAATCAAGTGTCATTTGCGCAACTTATTTTGTTTATTCAAGTGTCATCTGCGCAACTTTCAAGTTTTTTCTTTTGGTTGTGGTGGTGTAGGAGGAGGAACGGTGTTGGGGGGGCCGGGTTTGACTCTTTATTTTAAATGACTAGGAAGTTGAGACAACATTTTCTATCAAACTTGATATCTTCGTTTATCATTTAGACAACATTGTTGTGATCTTCAACATATTTCTTAGTTCTTATATCTTACCAAGAACTGAGTTGCTCATTCTATGCTTAATTCTTTTTCTTTTCTCGTAGTTCTAAATTGGCCTGATGTCTAAGATCTTGCTGTGGAATCTTTCTTGGTACTTCTTTCTGGCTTTCTTATGGTGAACCTAAAATGTGTACTCCTTTTCTATAGTCCAGGGACAAGCTGCTGAGGGCATTACGAGCCTTGTACCCCGGGGAAGCAACAGAACAACTAATTAGACAAGTTGAGAAGATGTCAAGGAATGCAGAGCGCGGTTCTCGTGATATCCGGGTTAGCAAGGTCTGGGCTTGTTTGTTCCAGCTAAAGCCTTTGCACAAGTCCTAATTTACTAGAGCTGTTTGAACTAGCACTAATACTTTTTCATCAAAGTCACATAAACAGCTTGCTTTGCAGCCCTTGCTTACGAAATTGGAGCTTCTGTTTTTTGGGGACAAAAAGACCATTTCAGCATCTGACCATAGCATAATCTCCATTTTGTTATTATTTGCAAAAGGCTTAAGCTTCTGTTTTTGGAGTAGAGAAGCTGCTTTAGAAGCTGGGTCAAAATGTCACCAAGATTTTTTTGGAAGTTTTACAGTCTTTATTATTATTTATCAGTGAGTAGTCTGTATGGTATCATGAGGAATTATGAGGTTTCTGATGCAAGGTTTTAAGTGCCCATCGGCACGGACCATGTCCACTGTGCCATACCGTGCCGACAAGATATTGGCACGATCCGACCTCTGTGCTGATGGCATGGCTCAACATTCTCTTTTCTTTGAAATTAGCAAGTAGTTATCTCAATAAAGTACAAAAGAGATATATAATTAGCTTTTAGAATATATTGGTGCCAATGAAAATAAATATTTCATGTCATACTATGTGGGTACATAGGTATTTTTTGTGACCGATGCACATTGGCACGACACAGTATGCACCGTGCTAGAAACTTTTCGGCACGACCCTGTGCTATGGCACTTAAATCCTTGTTTTGATGCAATTTTGATTTCCTGATACCAGGATGATTTGCTGCCTGCTGAAGTGTCTGCTTCAGGTGATCTGATTAGGAAGAAGACTGCATTGAATTCTAGTGACGTTTCTGCTACATTTGACGAGTCTCCTGCTAAGAAAGCACGATTTGATTTACAGGATGAGGATGATATCATCATGGATAGTTCTTCCAATGGAAATTTAATGAATAGCACTTTGACTCCAGCTGAGAAAATGATCGCAATGATCGGTGCTCTAATAGCAGAAGGGGAAAGAGGAGCTCAATCCCTTGAACTTCTTGTCAACAATATACATGCAGACTTATTGGCTGATATTGTGATTGAAACTATGAAACATTTACCAGAAAGTCCTTTATCTTTGTCTGCAATTAAGCAAGAAAACCTGCCTCCTACAGATTCCTATACGTCTTTTGGTGTCCAATCAGATATTGTATCAACTGCCGCAGAGAGTAACGGAATCAGCATGTCGACATCTCATGTGCCTGCTCTCTCTAGTACTGCTGATGTTAAACGTGACCCAAGAAGGGTATGTTTTCAGTTTGACTTATTCAAATAATCATTAAAGAGTTATTTACATGTATATCCTAGCCCTGCAATATTTGAATTCTTATATTTGTCCTTCAAAGACTTGTTTATTGCATATAAACCCTTGTTCTTGCAAACATGCCACTCCTTTAAGAAAAAGAGAACTTTCTCTACGACAAAACCAACTTTCCCTCCAATTGGATGACTCCTCAACGTAACGGAATTTGTAAGAAACCACCTTTTTGAGGGACATTTATGCAAAATCTTATAGAGAAATACTACTTACATCCACCCATCCAAGGGTTTACACACCACCTTTTGGGGTTTTGATATATTTAAGAAAAAAGAGCGACAAGACAAGTATGGAAAAAGTGGCCTTGGATGGGAGGATGTAAGATTTACACCCACTTTTTGGGTGTAAAGCTTGCTCAATCTTATATTAGTTGTTAAATATTTAAACTAATGATTTTGCCGGGATACATATGGGATAGGCTATAATATAATTGATGTTCATATACAGAAATCTTTAAATATTTGCGTGCACAGGTATGTAGGATGTTTCTTGTCATCAAATTTATTTACTTTTATTATACTGAGGCAATTTAATTTTAGGATCCTCGTCGCCTTGATCCCCGTCGGGTGGTGGTACCTTCCGACCTAAGTTCCGGAGCACAGAATGTGGAGAGCTCCTCTGTTATGCAACCTGGACCTTATCATTCATCTAATAATAAATCTAGTTCTTTTCCTGAGACAGTCAACGTTGAAAATACACCAGAACCATTACCTTCCAAAAGTGATAAGGACCATCTTGAGAATTCAGCTGATCATGCAGTTGGCCAGCTAGTTTCCAAAGAGAACTTGCAACTTTCTGATGAAGCTAGAGAAGTGAAGCCTTCTGTGGAAATTGATACACCACCCATCGTAGTACTTCCATCTGTTGATAAAGTTGAGCATGAACCAGCAGTATCTGCATCATCAGACTTTACTGTGAATGATCAAGTAGATAATTACATGCTTGAACCTGACTATTCTTCACAGACCACGAGAACATCTGCCATTGAAGATAATAGTAGTCGTAATTTGCCAATGCTTCCGCCTTATGTGGATTTAAGTGAAGAGGAGAGAAGGTCGTTGCACAGAGTAGTAGTCAAGAGGATAATTGATAACTTTGAGCAGAATCTTGTTAATGTTCGACTTCCTTTGCTTGCGCGTTTGGTTTCTCAGGTATTCATTACTTTTCGTGATCTCTTACATATATCTACTTCATTGCTTTCTTTCTACACATTATGCAATTCTTTATCCGTTTAAGTTCTTAGTTGCCTTATTGGTTATATTTAAAATGCCACCATATGTTATGACTTACTGCCATAAATACTGTTTATCCGCTACTTCCACTCCATGTCTTGTGTGGTTGGCATGGCTTTAGGCTGATCATTGGATGGCATTGCAAGATGCCGCACCTACATGTCGACACCAAATGCGTGCCGCTTGTGCAATAACTTGTGCTCACTCTATTGATGGTACTGCTAGTTGATTTTAAAGAAGTTTTCTATAGACAATTAAAGGTTCCATTTGATCAAGGAATACAATTTAGTGAAGAACCGGAGTATCCCAAAATTTATTCTTAATTTTATTAAAATCTTTAATTCAAATTTATGCATATCTCTAATCAAATATTATTATATTATTTCAATTTTTGCAGAAAAAGGCTCAAAATTTAGGAAATCAAAATTTTCTCCAAGTTGACCCTTTATTTCATGATTTCATCAGATTAAGATCATTGAAATGCATGAATAGTTTGACAACAGGGTTTGAGAACTAATTTAGAGGGTTTTGAGCTGTTGTGACACCCCAATAGTCCCACATTGGATGGGAATGTGGTTGTGATTGAGTATATAAGAGACATGGACACTAGTAATAATAACTGGATTTAAGCATTTTGGATTGTGGTTTGGGCCCAACGAGTTATTATTGCTAGTGGGCCAGGTCGTTACAGCCGTGCCATCGACATGGGGGTTTTAAAGCGTTGATACATTTTTGTCACATTGCAACATGATCAGCATGCCCTGTGGTGACCTGCACTGAAATCCTTGCTTCTAGTTATTCCGGTCCATGCAATCTAACTTAAAGAAATAAGCATTTATGTCACACAAACTTAAAGGAAATTGGAATATATACAATTATGCTAGTGCACAGTTTGTGCTGGGGGCATAAAATTCATTGTTATGGTACAGTATACTATGCATACTATACTAGCAAAATGCTGGCGCAAACACTATATATCATATTGCTTTTCCTGATTGGATCAACAGAAGAGAATCGGATACCGGTGTAGTGACAACACAGCCATGTATATGGACAGATTTAAGAAATTTAAGAAATTTGAAAACTTGTTGCATAGAAATTTGTTGGCAAGACTAAATTAGGTATAGAGGAAATATTATAGGAAAAATCATGTACAGTGTTTACCTTTTTGCTGTTGTCTACTTAATTATTTTCGAAGTGTCTAGCTTGTTTTAGCAACTTGACTAATTGAGTCGAATAATAAGAAAGAAGTTGCAGACTGAAGTTACATACTTTTTCAATTCACAAGATTACGTAGAATAATACGTGCAACATCTGTTTGAAACTAATTAGTCGAATAATAAGAAAGAAGTTGCAGACTGAAGTTACATACTTTTTCAATTCACAAGATTATGTAGAATAATACATGTAACATCTTTCTGAAACTAGTGTAATTTTATTTGTATTCTCCATTATTGTCCCAACGTTGTACTTTGTTTATTTGTTGCAAATAATTGTTTGCCGGTAGTTTCCTTATGTTGGATTGTATCAGCATCTATTCCAGTTTTTTCTGATATCTGATATTCATTACCCCTTACAAAATTGATCTTTTTCTTAAATCTCCATTCCTGAACTTACTTTATTATTTTACCTTTTTATATTCTTCCCTTCTGCTTTTACTTTCTATTTTGACAGAATAATGGTGATGATGACATATTTGAGTTATTACAAGAGCATATCATTTTGGATTACAGCCGTCACAAGGTACTTGTTTTGCATACTCAGTTTGTTGTCTCTCTGTTCTTTATTTTGTTCTGATATGGCATGCTTGCCGTAATGTTAGGGTGTTGTGAATTGTCCGTGGTTTATATGCATAAATTTGTAAATTTAAGTATTAAACAGAAGTGTCTTACCGGAGGTGAATGATGTTATAGATGGCATTACCTACATGTTAAATAGACAAAAGAATAATTCTTCAGAAGATTCACTATTATTCTTGGAAACATGGACACATAAAAAAATGTTCTCATGTCTGTGTTGGATACGTTTCCGAGATGGACGCTCCACAGGCATGTGTTTATTGTGTGTCTATTGTACAGTCGCATCCTACTCGCTCGTCACATCTCCATCACATGTCCATTGCGTGTCCTTCATGATCCTACATACCCAGTGTATGTCCATAGGGTGTTGAACTGTTGATTGCATATCCAATAGAAGACAAAAAAATGTTTAGAGAATATTAAAAGTAATTTTCCTATTCAGTTGTAGTCTTGTAGATAGTGTTCTAAGTGACCATTGAACAAGTATGGTACCTCATTATATTGCAAAGAAGGCTTTTAATTGAAAACATGCTTTAATTTCTACATTCATATTGTTATGGTTTTTTATTATATACAAAGCGATTTAGGAAAAATCAATTTCTCAAATATACTATATTCATTGGTCTTGTTGTTGTGTCCATGTCCTAAATTTTCCCAGTTAATGAATAGTTGTGTTTGAGTAGTGTTGCGTGCTGTGTTCTTGTTCGTGTAGCCTAAGTCTCAAATAGCTCAGGTGAATGTCTGTTTCAGACTAGTTATAGGAGTATTGAGCCACTGTTTCATATATTGAAATTGGTGGTGTAAAAACAAAAGCAGAGTTGAAAAGGTGAACCCGATACTAAAGACATGCGATGCTAGTATTTCAAATTTATTATTGTTGTTAGCATTTATCTTCAGTTCTATGGCATATTGTACTCAATTTTTTGACTCAATTGTCTTTTTCTTTTCAGGGTCATGAATTGGCAATGCATGTCCTCTACCACCTGCAAACTGTCAGGATTACTGATTTTGATGGGCATTCTTCTTCCTCTGTTGTCAGCCTTTACGAGAAGTTTCTTCTATCTCTTGTAAGTAGATTTTGGCTTCATAATATTTTATTTTAATTGCGCCATTATATTTACTTTGTATTGTGCGAAAGTGCTCAAATATGTGTCTTTGTTTGTAGGCAAAGGCCTTGGTTGATTCCTTGCCTGCTTCAGATAAGTCGTTCAATCGGCTTCTGGGTGAAGCTCCTTTCTTGCCCGATTCTGTATTGAAATTGCTAGAGGATCTTTGTGTCAATATGCATAGCCGTGAGCACCATGCAAAAGATAGTGATGGTGATCGTATAACTCAAGGCCTTGGAGCTGTATGGAGCCTAATTTTGGGACGGCCTCTTAGTAGACAAGCTTGCTTGAACATCGCTTTGAAGGTGTAAATTTCTTGTACATGTAGAAGAAGATTCAACATTCACTGACCTTGGAAGTAAATAAGTAATAAATTGTGTGTCATGTCAAAGCTCTGTTTTATGTTGATTTGAGGTTGTAGAGATACTTACATTTGTACCCACACGCGTATGCACACCACACAATTTGTTTTAGATGCCCTTCATGGCCTTATATCACACCCTTGTACTCATGAAAATGACTCTCTTTGAGAAGATATCTATGTTTTTAATACAAAACTGACATTCCTCATGATTAGGCGACTGCCCAATTTAAGATAAGGGTGCTTTTGTAAGAAACTGTATCTTCGATGGTTATAATATGAAATTGCAGGGGATATATGTAAATGTCTCTTACAGTTGATTCAAACATTTGAATTCTTAAGATGAGATGGCTATTGTATACACGCTACGCAAATGGCTTATGTACCATGAATTATGCCTCATAGAAATCGAATCATTTAGTGAGGATGTATGACAGTAGTTTTCTATCAGGTTTGCCTAAGAAAAATGTATAAATGATAACAAATTTGATGGCTATTATATGAATCTCCATTGTCGCAGAAAAGAGAGTGATAACTTGGAATAAGTGCCAGCACAAATAAACTTTGAGATCTCTCCTTACCAAAGGTTTTCTTTTTATTGTAACTTTGTGACATATTTGAGTATCCAACTCACTAGTTATGTTTGGTTTAAGGTTTGTTTGGGTGATAATTTGTCAATGTAGGTCTCTAATTTGTCAATGTAGAGCTCTTGAATAGGAGCATTGTATCTTTTTTTCTTAGCTGATACTGAAGTGGCTGTTCCAAATAGGAATACGTAAGAGCATTGGTAAAGAATGTGAAACAATCATTTATCTCCATTAGTTTAAGCCAATATTTATATTGAACACTACCCCCACGTCTAGGCTCGAGACTTTTTGATATGTCTAAGATGTGGACTTAATTAAAATGGAAGGAATTTAAATGATACTAGGGACTAGGTGGGATTTAAATTGAGGACCTCTTGCTCTAATACCATATTAAAGATTGTGAAACAATTGTTTATCTTCGTTAGTTTAAGCTATTAGAGATCGATATTTTTAATATTTATATTCAACAAGCATTATTATCTTTTATTAGTGTGTTTTTCTATTCCTGTAAAACTTATAGTTCAACTTGTGACTGCAGTGTGCCATTCATTCTCAAGATGAAGTTAGGACAAAATCTATTCGATTGGTATGCATACCCGAAACTTCTTATTATTCTTTTTTTTTTTTTGTTCTAATCATTATTATTTCAGTGTATTCTGTTTCTATCCTTTTGGATGCTAAATTTTTCGTTTTTCCTTGCCATACTTTTATGCTTAGGTTGCCAACAAACTCTATCCTCTTCATTATGCATCAGAACACATTGAGCAGTTTGCAACAAATATGCTTTTGTCGGTTGTTGATCAGCAAGTTTCAGAGACAGATGATACATCTGTGTCCTCCAGAGAACCAAAAACAGAAGTAATTTGAACTTTTTGTTCTCTAAACTACCAACAATGTTACATTTTTTGCTTAAACTAGATATGTTACGAGTTTCCTGCATATTTTCCTTTTTTATTTACTTGGAAGTTGGAAGAAGTAAGCAGATTTATTCTCTTAAAAGGATTATAATGGCTATAACATACTTTAATTATTGAGTACTTCTTTTCACTGTCTTTTGTCATCAGTTTTCTTTTCCTATTAATTTTGTTAATATTGCCAACAAGAATCTGTGAATGGACTTTCAGACAGGAGGTAGTCAAGAGACTTCAGTTAGCAGTTCGCAGAATTCCGAGACTATTCCTTTTGAAAGCGATTCTATGAAGTCTACTCCTGTTTCTCCATCTGTATCTCTATCTCAGGCTCAGTGTCAAACTTCATTGTTCTTTGCTCTTTGCTCAAAGGTAAAAATTCCCTTAATCATCTTTTTCTTACCGATAAAATTTTCCTCAGAAAGTCAGAATTCAGATTTTTTCCTTGGGGCGTTTAATAGGACATTAGGTTTAGCAGCATAATTCAGTTTCTTTTGTGTTTTTGGCGGTCTTTTTAGCTGCTTACACAACTTATATTTTTTGAAGAAACCTAGTCTTCTTCGACTTGTCTTTGATATTTATGGAAGGTCTCCAAAGGCTGTCAAACAGGTGCTGCTCTATCTTCTCTTGCGTATCTTTATACTAGAGATTTCTACATATATAACCATCCAAATGTATCCATTATATACCGCTGCGAAATCTGAATTTTCTTGTGCTCTTTTAAAATATATAACATATATACATATATTTAAATGCTCCTCTTTAAATGATTTCTGATACAAAATCAACTGCCCCCTATAAATTTGATGACTCAAATTAAGATAAGGATATTTTTGCAAGTAACTGTACTTTCAAGGGGTAAGCCTGGAAAATTCAGATTTATAGGGGTATATATGTAAGTAGATGATGCGCACAGTTGCGGGGATATGTATTTGTAGGATATGTATTTGTAAAAGCCGCTTTATATCAAATCTGTTTGATATATAACTGTTCTAATCATGCAGTGCATCCATCGGCACATCCCTATTCTAGTGAGGAGTCTAGGAGCATCCAATACAGAATTACTGAATATTATTTCTCATCTACCTGACGGCGGTGAAAACCTCTTCATTCTGGTATATCTTACTCTTTCATATGCAAGCTTTTTTCTTTTCCCTTGCCATTGCATGCCACAGTTTGCTAAAATAATTTTTCTTTTTTTCGACTTCATAGACATTGGAAACACTGACTGAAGACTCAACTCCTTCAAAGGATCTAATTGCAACTGTTAAGCGTTTATATGAAACCAAGTTGAAGGTCGTAAAATTCTGTCTCATCTTTATCTATGTTCTTAGTCTAGTTGTTAATCTTCTAATCTTTGTAAGAATATTTTTGAAAATTTTAAGCTTATCTTTTCACCTTGTGTAATTTGTTCTGACTGGTATATTATTCTCTCCTTCCAGGATGCTGCTATTCTCATTCCACTACTATCTTCACTTTCGAAGGAAGAGGTCTTGTCTGACTACTAAACTTCTTTCTGCTTATGATATATGTTTTTTGCCCCTGTGAATTAACATGTTAATTATTGTAACTGAACTATTGTCATATGAGATATCTCCCATCTCTTACATAAGCCTAGTGGTTTGTTAAATACTTGTGAACATGTGTGTGCAAAAAATTCAGTGGAACATCTGTATCAGTTATGCTTCTTAATTCTATCTGATGTAATGTTCTCTTTGAGAACATGAAACAAATTTTGCTGTTAAGATAGCTGGATATTTTATCGATTGTGCTAACTTGCACTTCTGTTTATTTTACCTGCTGCAGGTGTTGCCTATATTCCCTCGCCTTGTTGATCTTCCGTTGGACAAGTTCCAAGCAGCACTTGCTAGGATATTACAGGTAATCTGGTATATCATTTGAATATGTCACAAGTTCTACCTGCATTAATTTGTAGGGTGAAAATCTACAAAACAATCGATGCTTATCAGGTATTTAGACTTCAGATGAATATACGATCAGATGATTATATGAAAACCTAGGTTCTATGTTGCATGTACTTCTATAGAAGAACATGTCTCACCCTTCCAATTTTACTCAGTTTAAAGCATCCAGCGCTTTTCTTATACTTTCTCATGCCATTTTTTATGCAGAAAGAGCTGAATTGCTTTCAGATATTCTGTCTTTTGGATTTGTAAAATTGTCACCTCTTCTATTGTGACAATTTTCTCATCTTTTCCTTGGGAACATGAGATCACATGGAAGAAGGCTTGTTTGATCACTAAAGTGTGCAAATTTTGTGCCTTATTTTGTTACTTTTATTTTTCACAACGGTGATGAACATTTATTGACAAGGAATACAGAATCCAGCTCTTGGCTAGTGACAGGCCCAAGAGTTGGCATTGGTAAATCTGGGGATACAGTCACCCCATATTTGGAGGAATTTTGTTGATGGATCTTTTTTGTTCTCTAGCAAGGATTGTCAAAGTGGCTAGGTAGTCTCTAAGTGGTGGGAGTTCTTTAAAAGACCGGTGTGTAGGTGGACCGTATGGTGACTTTGGCAGTCAACTAGACAATCTTTTCAATGCCAAATTGCGGAAAATCCCCTTGTGCACATTGTCTTTTGCACTTTACCACCTCATTATTTAAAATATGTAGAAAATCAACCTCAATTTTTTGTCGTCATCCGTTAATCTCCTTCATAATTTTATCATCCTTAAAATTTAGAAAATACTAAAATATAATTCAAAATGCCAATTATATGAATTGTATGGAAAGAAAAAGTGATATTCGGACGTCCTTTCATTTTCTCAGGTTTTTATTTGAATACCTGGTTGAGAAACACTTTTCATTTTCTCAAGTTTCCAATTTTTCAAAGAACCTTCTTATCAGAAATTCTGTTGCTTGAACATATTAATTGATGAGTTTCGTCTCTTCCAGGAAAAAAAAAAAGGAATAAAAGTCTGGAATAAGTTTATTTCTACAAAATAACCAAATCAGTATCTGAGAGTTATTGTCCTTCGGAATTTATTTTTGCTGAATCCATCTCTTGGTTTCAGTTTATCTCTGGATTACCTGGCTCGTGTCTTAATACTTAATATATGACCACTTGCTTAGCCACTGATCTCCTGTTAGCTCTTACCTTATTTCTTGCAGCCTCTGGTCAGTAAGGAGTAAGAAACGTTTACTGCAATACTAACTTTAGGTCGGTCGGCTAAAAATAAAGGGGCTGAAATTGCAGAAGTAACTAACTAAAGAAAAGAATAGGCCCCTTTTATTCTCATGATCTTTAATCTTATGATCTAATCAGATTTGAGTTGACAATGGAAGAAAAGTAAATGTGAACCCTTTGATTTTTCTTTTGATGGCTGAAAGTACCAACAGAGTCAAGAGGTTACCTATTGGCTATTGCTTCTCTTTTGATTTCCTTATGAATATGAGAGGTTTTATATATCATCATAATCCTCTATCCACTTTTGTCAAGTAATGTTTGATGGCTCAAAGTTTCGTAGGTTACCTATTGGTTATTGCTTCTCTTATCATATATAAACTGGTCAAATCAAGTTAGTTTCCTTGGATAAAGCCCCTGCTATGTATAAACTGTTCAAATCAAGTTGTTCTTGCCTGGGAGTTGGTAGGGATTTGCTTTATGTGTAAAAAAAAAAAAAAAAAAAAAAAAAAAAAAAAAAAAAAAAATCAATTTTACCAAAATTTAATCAACCTATCCAGTTTCTTTTTTCTGCTCGACAATATAATTTATCTTCACCTGGCCAAGAGCATTATATTTTTTTTTTCTCATTTCTTATATTGTTCTTGTCCATTTCTGCTTTTTTGGCTTTTGAGCAGCTTTTGTTTTGTCTTGTTAAATATGATCTGTATTTTGTGGGACTGCTATATCTTTAACATTCATATCATATTTTGATGGAGCTTCACTTCTCGGGCTATATGTCCAGCAAGTCCTTATACTAAAGTGTAAATGATTTTGCTTCTCTTTTGGCAGGGTTCAGCTCATACTGGTCCGGCATTAACGCCTGCTGAAGTTTTGATCGCAATTCATGATATTAATCCTGAGAAGGATAGGGTTGCTCTTAAAAAGGTATGATCTCATACACGAAAAATATTCTCATGCATGGACATGCAATTACCCAAATATTTTTGCATGCATACAGGACGGTAATAAAATATTAACACTTGCATGCATACATACATATATGACAGTCCTGTGTAGCATGTCTCTTCGTACATAAAATAAAAATCTGATAAATTGTAATGGAAATATACTCAGATAACAGACGCCTGCACGGCTTGTTTCGAGCAACGCACAGTTTTTACGCAACAAGTTTTGGCTAGTTCCTTGAACCAACTGGTATGTTCAATCATCCAAAGATGTCCTTGATTTTTAGTTTATGGTAACCTTCTTACTACTTTGGTTCCCTAACAGGTCGAGAAAGTACCTCTTCCTCTCCTTTTTATGAGAACAGTAATTCAAGCAGTGGATGCTTTCCCAACTCTGGTACCTTTAAATGTCTCTTTGTTTTGACTTTGCATCTATAATAAGACACGCTTATGCAGACACCAATCCTCCCACCTATCCATTTATCCATCTACACACACACACGCATGCTCAAACACATTTGTACACATGTATGTTAACAGTAGACCTAAAGTTATGATATTCTGAAGTATAGGGCCTATATATTTAACAAACTTTAAGGATTAAAAATGTCCTCAAAATTGTATTTCAACAAGTGGCAGATTAGTCGCTTTGTTTTTAGGCTGACTGGATAAATTGTCTTGCCACTTTATTTTGCAGGTCGATTTTGTTATGGGAATTCTGTCCAAACTTGTGGGCAAGCAGGTAGGATCTGTACATTGCTACATGCTATTATTCTCCTATTTTAAATGTTCTTCTCTATCTTGAGTATTTACTTTTAAGCCTTCAGTTAAACTAGGATATTATTGTTGCATTTCAGTAAGAACCACTAATTTTTTTTTTTTTTGTCTATTGGTGTCACTCAGCTGATTGACAGGGCTATTATAAGGGCAAAATTATAGTATACTGACCTTACATATTGTTAGTTATGAGCATTCTTCTTCAACTAGTACCAAGTGCTTTACGCCATATTAAGGAGTGATAGCTATGTGTAGGGGTGTAATCTGGGCCGGGCCGAGCTGGCACAACCTAGATTTTTCGATTTTTTGAGCCGAATCAGGCCACAAGGTGGTCCGGACCGGCCCGGATTCAAATATGGGCAGGGCCACCTTTCTTTGGATTGTGGCCTAGCATGGCCCACAGCCCGAACCGGGTCACGGGCCGGCCCATTTTACTTTTTTTTTTTTTTTTTTCTATATTTTAATATATTTTTTAAAAAATTTCAATTCTTTTTATTATATATATATATATATATATATATATATATATATATATATATATATATATATATATATATATATATATATAGGTTTTTAATTAAATAAATAGTTTTAGATGGCTTTTAAAAAATATCTAAAATTTGAATAGTTTTCGGGCAGAACCGTACAATCTCCACCGGTTTTTTTTGCTCGCCAATTTGGTTTTGACCAATTCATTCACAGTCACTACGTCAAAAAAATTTAAAAATAAAAAAAATATTAGTAAAAAGAAAAAGTTATAAACAAACGGGCCGGCCCGGTACTTAGGCCCAGCCTTAAATGGATCGGGCCCGACTGGGTTGCACCTGGCATTGTGGCCCCGACATGGCCCACATCACATTTGTATGCGGGCCGTGCCGTGCCGGGCCACGGTCCTAGTGGCTATGGCCCAGAAGCCAAGCCGGGCTTTGGGCCGGCTGGGTATGGCCTAGCACAGCCCACAACCGTGCTGGGCCAGCTGGCCTGCAGCCCGGGCCGCAACCCCCCCTAGTCACTTGTCTCACGGAGAAAAATGCAAACAGTGATTAAGAGGGCTATTTTAATATGCTTTTTCAAGTACTCATCTCATGGTGTAGGAGAAACAGAACAAGCACTTAATTACATAACCTAATGATATTGGTTTTTCTTGCCTTTTTTTTTCTTGCATTCAATTCAGTCCCTCCACAACTTTTCAGTTATTATATAGGCTGTCTAGTGCTCTTCTTAGGAAATGATTTTGATTCTACTTCAAAAGGTTATTTATAGATTTGACTTGCAATTTTGATGACGGTGTTTACTAAGACATATAGATCCAAACTTATGGAGATGGTAGCAGCTTAAGCTGTGGTTTACCTTCGAGGAGAGAAGCTTTTGCCAACCCGGCACTTGCTGGAGAAGTGCTGTTTAGCTAGAACTATTTGAAGAAGCACAAAAAACTTTTGCATTAAAATCTCCACAATAGCTTTCCACTACAGCAAGGCAGAAGCTTTGAATTGGAGTTTTAGCTTATGGGATCTAAAAAGCTCATTTCAGCTTGTTGTGACAACAAAAATTTTGGACCTTTTTATTTCTTAAAAAAAAGAAGAAAGGCATTGGTTTATGGGAGCTTTTTGTTTTTTTGTAGTGAGATTTCTTCAGAAACCAGGCTGTACATATACTTAGGACTCCTACCATCCTTCACAGGGTTACATATATTGAATATAATGGATATTATATTGCCATTACATCTACGTTTCTATGTTCTCTCTCATCAGACCATAGGAAACCACTGTCAACTTTAGTTTTGTTTCTTGTTGCACAAACAAATTTGTTCATGCTTTTGTTTTGTGGCTGTTAAGTAACATAATTTTAACTTCCTACTCCCGACCAATGAGACATTCTACTTACTGAAGTGCTTTATGCTGTTATCTTTATATACTGACGCTCAGGTTTCTATTACAGATTTGGAGAATGCCGAAATTGTGGGTGGGTTTTCTAAAATGTGCTTATCAGACACAGCCACACTCTTTTAATGCGCTATTGCAGGTAATTATTTGTTTTTTATTTAACCTGTCACAACTTGAAACTTTTACTTCCTCGGTTTACTAAATACAGTTCAACTATTGCAGTTGCCACCGCCGCAGCTTGAAAATGCTTTGATTAAATATCCAAACCTGAGAGTTCCTCTTGCTTCTCATGTTAACCAGCAGAACATGAGGAACACATTGCCGAGGTATGTTCTCAGTTTGATTATACTTCTCAACCAGTTGCTTTTAATCATTCATCAGTACATCAATACTGCGAAACTGCATTTGCTTTTTAAATAGCCAAATTTTAAAACATTTAATTCATCTGCTCATGTATATATATCTGCAAAATATGTATTTCATATATGCCCTTTTTTCCTTCTGTTCTTTTAATAATAACTAAAAAACTGCAATTCTAATGTGTGTATATCCAAAATTCAGATTCTACAGGGGTTATGTATTGTAAGTAGATGATTTTGTAGGGTTACGCTCAAAATACTCTTCTTTTTTTTTTTTTTGGTTACCATTTGTATGTCGTGTTGAGATTATATAATTGCTAGATTATGGCAAAGCACTCAGTAGGATGCGAGTATGGATAAGTGAAACTTCCTTCTTGAATCGTCTTTAGGGACCCTTCCGAATGATTTATTCCTTTGAATTGCTATTTGTATATAGTTGTTGACAATGAATTTGACATACTGAAGGGCTTTTTCATCCAAATTGAAATCAAAATACGTTGTCGTCTGGTTCAATTCAAATGATAATAGTGTATCATCGATAGTTAATATATCTTATGTTCTAGTTTCTTTGTACCATGATTTGATATTGGGCTTTTGCGGCTGATGATTATGACTGCAGACAAACCCTGAAGTTACTAGGGCTCGCAAATGATCCGCAATAACAGGTGCCGCCATCGTCATTTACGCTTCCCACAGCGCATGCGTCAGACTCGAGCTCATTGGTCCACGGTGCAACCCTTACATGAATCAGAGAAGTTCAAACCTTTTTGCAGGCTTGATCGGTCTCCTAAGTACACGACTTTCCAATCAAAAGATTTGGACATAACATATTTCAGTCTAGTGTATGTCTCCTGGGAGAGTAAGCCCCAAAGGGCACATTATGGGGGGAGGGGTGGGCGGCGTGCAAAGGCCGACCACATTTTCTCTCACTAAAGTTTACTGCACACACATCTATCGGGCGTGCATTCATACGAGCTCACATTCACATCAAATTTCTGCAGATGAGATGTATATGATCGATCGGCAATTGAAAAGCGCCCTCCTTGACTGTATAACACCTGTTCTTTTACTTGCAAATAAGAAATTCAAGTTCTTATGTATGCATTGGAGCTACATGTGCCGACGGACGCGAAGGCTTAGGGCTTAAAGTGCGGTTGAATCGCGTTGTCGCAGCTCACTTGTTTTATCCATTATTGTATAATTTCATTTTCGTAACTCGCGAGGCTGAATAATTTATGTTCAATGATTCAATTTAAAGCAACTAAATATTTGTTTGTATGCTTGCCCTATTATTGTTGTTGAATCGTTTCGCGCAAAATTTTTGATTATTATTAGGAAGAGAGAAGGTTATCATTTTAAATTTATTCTAATGTCATTAAGATATTTAGCTAATTATATAGCGCATTAATTACATGGTTTGATTTCTATTTTTCAGTGGCATAACATGTCTTGATTATTGAGTAGGTAATGAATAAGAAATAAACGTGTCTATTGAATGAAAGTTAAGGAGGATCTAAATTTAAATTATACTTTCAACTTGTGGTTATCAAAATATTTCACTTTGCTATTTTATTTGATAATAGAAATTTGGGACATATGTAGAGATAAACCACAGGGTAGTTATTAGATGTAATTTTTTGAAAAAGCTAAATTAAGGGGGGATAAATTGTTTACCCATTATTATTATTATTTTTATGTAGTGGTGTCAAGGAGGGGGACACGAGTGAGCTAGGATTGATTTGTATTTGTCGAAAAACAATTTAAAAATTTAAAATATTAATTAAATAATTAAAATTTATAAAATATAAGTTTTTTAAATTTGAGTTAATCTAAAATTCTAAATAGAATATATATATATATATATATATATATATATATATATATTCGAGCTTTATAGAGCTGAACACAAGCAAGTTGACCCTAATTCTTATTCGGCTGGTTAAGCCGATTGATCTCGAACTCATTTTGAACCGAACACGAGCTGACTCGTGAAGAGAGAGCTGAATTGCCGGCCCTAATATAAGACCTTTTAGGTAGCTACTAATATATCCTAATAATCACATATGGGCTTCTATACATATAAGATAATTCCATGCTAAATGTATACCACTTTTAGGCCCAACCGTAAAAAAGCTGCATACATGCCCAATTAAGGATCAGCTACATACTAAAAAGAGAAACTGTCACCTATAATAAATTAGGTACATTTATCCTCGGTCGCAACATGTAAGGAAAAGCATGCCAAAAAAAAAAAAAAAAAAAAAAAAAAAAGAAAAACCTTTGCAACTACCGCATTGAACTGCATGCTGTTCTTAATTTCTAACACTTTTTATGTTTTTGCTATTCGTTATAAATACCCCTAAAAGCACTTTTTGGTGTAGTGTGGCCAGTCCCATATTTTATTTTTGTTGTAGAATCATGACTTTAAATATTTGCTCTTGGATGAACTAATTAAATTTAAGATAAAAATATACAAAATTTATTTGAAGTAAGGATAATGTTGATTTGACTGTTCAATCTTTAAAAATTAGAATTTTTTAGATAAAACTTCAGTGGGAGATATCGTTGGGAGCTCCCGATCTGCTGCCATGTGTTAGTTTTGCCTCCATCCCATCGTTTGTTGGATGATTTTTAATACAGATTTTAAAAAAAATCATAGAGGGAACCCTTGGATAGAGATAAAAATGACACGTGCTAACGAATTAGGCCTTCTTAACGAGACGTCGCTGGGGAGATCCGTACTGAAGTTTTTTTTTTCAAATTTACTACGTACATTTTTAATTTATTTGATTTGAGTTAGTCAATGATACTTTGACTTCAAAATATGAATGCGTCGTTTATCTTTATTGATTTAGTTAGTATATTTCACACAAGAAAAATACTCTCGTACTTTTTTTTTTTTATAAATAATAAAAAAATTTTTAACGGTTGATTGATAAAGAATAAAAATATAATTTTATTTATTAACAGGTTGGTTGGTATTTTCGTAATTAAACATCACAAAAAAAATATGAATTAAAATACCTTTCATTAATTTAGCCATTAATTTTGCAATAATTTAAGGAGTTTAATTTTAAAAAATTTTGAATTACAATTTACATACTAATTTAAAAAAATTTAGAATTATAATTTGGACATTAATTTAAAGAGTTTTAGAATTATAATTTAGTCATTAATTTAAAAAGTTTAATTTAAAATATTGTAGAATTACAATTTAGGCATTAATTTTAAAAAATTTAGAATTATAATTTAAACATTAATTTAAGGAGTATTAGAAATACAATTTAGTCATTAATTTATATCAATATTTTTTTAAAAAATTGAAAGTAGGTTTATAATCAATTCAACATATTTAATATGTATAAAAAATTTTAGAATTCCTCTAATTTAGAAATTAATTCTGTATCACTATTCTAAAAAATTTAAAAATGGATAAATTTTTAAATTCAACATATAATGAAAGTTTTGATTCATATACTTTTCACAAATTTAGACATTAATTTTGCACTAATTTTTGCATTAATTTTAAATATTTTTGAATTACAATTTAGGTATTATTTTAAAGAGTTTTAGAATTACAATTTAGGCATTAATTTAAATAGTTTTAAAATTACAATTTAGACATTAATTTAAGGGATAATTGTCTGTGTACCCCTAAAATATGAAGAAATATCTGATTTACCCATCTTATTTTTTTCTTTCCATTATACCCTTCATACGTTCCACCGTTATTAAAAATACCCCTACCGTTTCCCTTTGTTAAGTTAACTAGGGTTAAACTAGAGTTAAATAATAATCGGAGTTGAAAACTATCAGATATACCTATTTTGCCCGGGTTTAGGGGTTTAGGGTTTAGGGTTTAGGATTTTTTAGGGTTTTAGGATTTAGGGTTTAGGGTTTTTTAGGGTTCTAGGGTTTAGGGTTTAGGGTTTTAGGGTTTAGGGTTTAGGGTTTTTTAGGGTTTTAGGGTTTAGGGTTTAGGGTTTTAGGGTTTAGGGTTTAGGGTTTAGGGTTTTAGGGTTTAGGGGTTTAGGGTTTAGGATATATTTGAAAGGGCAAAATAGTAATTACACACAGATAACGGGAGTTCCAAACGGTACACTAACAGAGTTTAACTTCAGGGGTATTTTGGAAAGAAGTTGGAACGTAAGAAGGGTAGTTTTAATATTAGCCTTCTAAGAGGGGTAAATCTGAAAACAGGAAAATTTTTAGGGGTATGTAGGAAATTGCCCCTTAATTTAAATAGTTTAATTTAAAGAGTTTTAGAATTACAATTAATGCATTAATTTAAAGAGTTTAAATTAAAAAATTTTAGAATTACAATTTAGGCATTAATTTAAAGAGTTTTAGAATTACAATTTAGTCATTAATTTAAAGAGTTTAATTTAAAAAAATTTAGAATAACAATTTAGGTATTAATTTAAAGAGTTTTAGAATTACAATTTAGGTATTAATTTAAAGAGTTTTAGAATTATAATTTAGGCATTAATTTAAAGAGTTTTAGAATTACAATTTAGGCATTAATTTAAAGAGTTTAAATTTTAAAAAATTTAGAATTATAATTTAGATATTAATTTAAAGAGTTTTAGAATTATAATTGTCACGCCCCGAGTTTTTAAAAATCAGCTCTTAAATTTTTTTTTTTTTTTTTTTTTTTTTGAATAAATCAGAGTTTGCAAAACAGCCGTAACAGACCGCCACACATATAGGAAATCTCTTATCCACAGGGATAGGGTCTCTCCTATACATGCACGGCTAGGCTAATCCAAACATCGATCAGAGAGCAATAAATATCTCAACTAACTATACTAATCATCAGGAATAATCCGAAGTATCAAAATATCATCAATCTAAAATATCTAAATAACTGGAAGCTGAAAGCTATAAATAAAAGTCAGCTACAATCACCGAAGATCTCAGACATCAATAGATCATCAGGGGGACAGCTCTATCGTGACAGCCTCCCTGGATCGTCCCGACACCCCACTACTCGAACGACCTGAAAAACAGTCACCCGAGGGTGTGAGACACACCGGAGTGTATCCCAGTGGGCACGACAAGCCGAGAAATAGCTAATCGTACCTACTCGGTACTAAAATCTGCGGATAGTAGTAATCAATGGGTAAAGCTGAATAAACAGATAGAGTCTACTGATAATCAATAATCAGAATAAGAACTGCAGGTAAGTATACTGGAAATCAAGATATAACAGCAATAATCCATCATGAAAGCTGAAGATCATACATGCTGGAATCAAAAGATAACTACAAGAATCATGTATAAGGAGCTGCAAGTGATGAAAGCATGTCTACAGATAATAATACTGGAAATAAACTGAGCAACAGTACAAGTAACAGTAATGCGTCAAAGGTAGAAACCCAAGTACCCAATCATGCGCCAATGTTGGTCCCATAGGACCTCAGGCAAAGCCACTGTTCGGCACCTTTTCGGCTGACATAACCCTTGTCGAGGGGCTCACGGGTCTTATCTCAAGACCACTTTACCGGCAAAGAACAAGCTCCACGGGGAGCGACCCCGGCCATGTTCGTGAAGTACAGCAGTGCATGGCAAATCATAATGCTCAATCTCACGGTCTAGTGACCGAGTAGTCGGCAACATGCGGAGATCCCAACAGGGAATCATCTGTCTATATCTCTCAATCAGGATCAATCGATCATGCATATCAACAATATATCAAGAACCATCTCAATGACAGGACTCAACGAGTATAATCAAATCATGCATATCTGAATAAAGCAGTATGACAAATGACATGGAACTAGCAGGAATAATCGATCATGACATCTATATCAGGATATGAAAGCTGACAAGCAGATGTGTATAAATATAGAGTGTCTAAGGGATCAGTGTCTATCTCGAAAATCATGCGATGTATAGGTGCAATCATCAGGACTAATCATGTAATCCGGAATACAAGGAGTATATACCCGAATAATAGCATATCAAACATGCACAATACTAGGAATCAAGATGTCTGTATATATCAATCAATCATGGGTCTGTCATGCATAACTGGAATATCAAAGCAAGTAACAACAGGCATGATCAGACCACAGGAATCTACTGTACTGAGACATATGAGCTGCTGAACCGGAAAGAAATCCAAGTAATATCTGAATATAAATCAGTATAACAATCGACAGGAATCAATACGCATACTCAGATCATGCAAGTCTATGTATCAAAATATAAAAGCTGATGAGCAGGTATACGTGATATGTCTACGGTGATCCAAGTCTATCAGGAAGATCATATGGCATATAGATCAAATCATCAGGACTAAACAAAAACAGGTGTCCGACTGGACTAAAGCAACCAGAGGGCCGAATAGATAAAGCCCGGACCGAAGATAACCCACCTGGGTGTAGGCAGATCCTCGAACTCCCGCTCTGCTACTGGGAGGCTGGTGCTGAACAACTGGGTCCTGAGCAAGGAGCTAGAATCAGTAATAGACTCAGACAACCCCATCCCGACGACACAACAGTAACGGAAAGCTTAAACGGTCAATAGAGTCGATTTACGGGACGAAATCCAATCCCCGATCAACGAGAGTCCACGGGACTCCAACAAAATGCCCAATAAGTGTATAAATACTGTCTAAAGGTAATCATTGTGTCTAATATCCATTTGATCCATAATCTATCTTTAATTTGCATAATTATACTCTATTTTAGCTTGTTTCGATCCGTTCTTGAGATCCGGGAATCCAAAAGCCGTTTTGTAAATTCTGTCACGTCCGTTACGATGAGACGAAGCTCGTGCTCACAAGCTTGGACTGACACGGATCCCGAAAACAAAGTTGGCCCATAACATACTTTGGCTCTATTTGCAACTATGCAATATCTTAATATCCACTTGATCAAATAAAGAACTAACTGGAGCATGGTGTTAAGCAAGGACTCAGAACAGTGGTGCTCACCTGAGGCGCGCCGGAGGGTGGCCGGAGGAGTCGCCGGAGTAACACCACCAAAAAGCCAAGGCTCGATTTTGTCCAATGTTCAGTGAAACCCTGCTCTGACTGCAACAAGGGGGAGCACCAGTTAAATGGGGGTCCCAGATGGTGACTGGTGCAAGCTGGGTCAAGCTCCGGTGGCCGGAGGCGGCGGCGGCCGGAGACAATCCGGAAAAGATGATTCGGGTGCAACCTTGGAACCCAATCATAGAGGTGCCCTGGCCCAAAACTAAAATGATGGGGATCATATATATGACATTTAGGTCTTACCTGGGTGGGTGCCCGGATCCCGAGGCGCCGGAGATGGCCGGAGATCGGAGTTGGGTGTATCTCGGGTGCAACTGCAGAATTTCCCAACCCGACGATAAGACCGCCATGCAATGTCATAAATCACCTTAAAATGATGCACTTGACTTACCTGCATAGGTGCCCGGCGCCAGGAGGCGGCGGCGACACGCGGCGGCGGAGCTCAAAGGCCTCCAATGGCAGATTCCGGCCGGCGATGACCTGCCCGACCCAACTTGGACCAAGTTGCTCCCCACCACACCAGGATGCTTCCTGCAGAGGTGGCCGGCGCTGGGAGTGAGGTGCGGCGCCGGACGGTGACGATCGGTACAGTTGCCAAAAACCCGGTTTCTAGGGCATCACCGATCGGGTTCGATCCTCAATGGATGATGATCAGGCTCTGCGGGAATGTTGCAGTCGTCAAGAGCACGAGGTTCAACGGTGTTGATCTTTGGTTGGACGGCCGGATAACGGCGGAGCACGCGGTCGGTCCAAGGTGGCAATTCCGGCGGCTATGGCTCCCGCCGGCTAACCGGAATACCGGGGACCTCGGGGCTGCAGGAGGGTGATCCCCCGTAGGTCAGGAGGTGACTGCACAGGGTCTCGGGACAACTTAAAAAGAAAACTTCCAACAACTCACCTTCGCCGAAAAAATGGAAGGAGAGGAGGATGGCCGCGGCGGTGCGGCGACGGCTGGGGACGGGGATGCCCAGGCTCGGTCACGGCCATCCCGAAGTCTCTCTAGTTGTAGCTTGAGCCAACTTTGGACCCCCAGGCATGTGTGTCCAACTCCAACCCGAGAGGATCAATGCGTGCGTGGCTCTCTCTCTCTCGGCTGCTCCGGCGACTGGAGGTGGTGGCGCGTCTAGTTTCCGTTGGAGAGAGGTGTGAAGCTTCGGTTCTAGAGAGGGGAGATAAAGAGGAGGCTAGCGCGTGGGGC
Organism: Tillandsia leiboldiana; assembly: GCA_029204045.2. Classification (NCBI taxonomy): domain Eukaryota; kingdom Viridiplantae; phylum Streptophyta; class Magnoliopsida; order Poales; family Bromeliaceae; genus Tillandsia; species Tillandsia leiboldiana. Next base: position 23,832,895 of record CM055077.1, read on the forward strand.
GTGGTTTACGAAGAGTCGCACGCGGTGATGCATGCATAAATGCATGTATGCACAAATTCATAAAACCCCCTCCAATTTCTACTATTTAAAGTTGAGTCCTGAACCAGTTTAAACACTTTCAAACTTTAGTCCCTCTCCAACAATGGCATAAATTGTAAGTACATAAAATATAAGGGTTTATTTGTGAAATGCCATTTTTCCTCATATTTTACGCTTTTCGAGGAGTTTCGCTTGTCAAAACAAAAAACGGATTTCGCCATTGCGTCCGGATCGATGAGACCGACGAAAATGACTACCTGGATCACTGAATTTGAACTCCGAACAGTGAAATAATCCACGATGGAGTCCGAAATTTAGGGGTTACTGTTCATCTACAGTGTTCACTTAAAACACTGTGTACAGACCCACTGTTCCCCTTTTGTCGCGAAATTCGATTCCTTCCTCTTTAATTTCTTGGAAGATCCGACCGTCGGATCGAAAGGTGCTGAATATGAAAATCGCTCGATTCGACGAGACGATCGCAACGGTCAACTCGGATTTCCAAGATCACGTACGGATTGGAAAATAATATTTTTGCCTTGTAAATTGTGTAATTTACATAGTGGCAAAAAGGTGAACTGCGCTCTTGTGCCAAAATCAACTTGACATTTCCTTTTCTTCTTGTATATATTTACCATAAAATTTCAAGTTTCTACATCTCTACCACCTAAAAGGAAGTTTCGTCCCCGAAACTAAATACAACTAGGAGTCAATAAATGGGGAAAACGCTCTATCATGGCTGACTCGCGTTCCCACGTGGCTTCGCTGGGATCGAGGCAGACCGGTAACAAGGTCCATCGTGATCTGCTCCCGCTTCCATACTGGTACAGGAAGCGGTTGCAGTTTTCCCGCCGGTCTCTGGTGTTCCGCCTTCACCTGCTGGCAAACTAGGCACTGCGCCACATGGTTCGCCACATGGTTCGCCACGTCAGCCTTCATCCCAGGCCACCAGTAATGCTGCTTCAGGTCCCGGTACATTTTAGTCCCGCCAAGAGGTACCGTATATAAGGACCGATGCGCATCAGTAAGGATGTCCTTCTTTAATTCACCGTTATCTGGAACACACCAACGGCCCCTGCATCGAATAGAGCCATCGGCGTGCAGCTGGTAGTCGTCAGTCTGTCCCAGTGATATCAGCTCTCTAACCTTCTGGAAGGAGGGGTCGGACTGCTGTCCCTCCTTTATGCGATCAAGCAGGACAGGCTGCACTCCCATCGCTAAGAGTCGAGCGGTAGACCCCGAAGGAACGATCTCCAAGTCTAGACGTTGGAACTCAGAAATCAAGCGGTCCTGATCCGTGATCGTTAGCAGCTCTGGCGACACGTGCTTTCGGCTCAAGGCATCCGCTACCACGTTGGCCCGATAACTTGTTCGTTGACCGAACATACACGGTCCCTAATGTCAATGCTGTTGGGTTATATGAATAATAGGATCTAAATAGGGGAAAAAACACTTAGAGGAGGGGGTGAATAGGTGTAAACCATAAACACTCAAAAATCTTTGCGATATAAAAACCCAATGCGGAAACATAAATAACACGCAGAGATTTTTACGTGGAAAACTCCAAACCGGAGTAAAAAACCACGGGACCGATAACACGGTGAAATCCACTAGAATTAAACACGTACAAGGTGATATACCGTACTCACAGACGACTCAACCTTTTCCATACGCTCCTAGTTGATCTTCTCCGCTCGCTCCAGACGCTTCTCGAATCCACGATGTGCGTCCAACGGCGAATCCACGGCGTCCAACGTCGAGTCCACGACGTCCGACCGAATCCACGGTCTTCACCCAGTAGCACGCTTCGAATCCACGAACGTACCTCGCTCCGAATCCACGAGAGCGGTTGCACCTTGAATCCACAAGGCCACGCGAGTCCACGCGCCGATTTTGGGGTAAATAGTTGTTTTTTGGGTGGTGATGATCCGCCGAATACTTAGATCAAAGATAGATAGGAAATACTATCTAAGTATTCATTAGTTTGATTCAACTCAAAATGTGAGTATGAAAACCTAGAATCAAACTAATCAATATAGATGAAGAAACATAGAATTAATCTAGTTATTTCCTTTCTTCTCTATATGTGGATCTGAGGCCGTATAAAATGATATTTGATTATGACGGCTACTATTTGGACTAACCCTAGAAAAAGAATCATAGGGTCTATTTATAGGTTAGAAACCCTTGAAAGAAGATAAGGATCAAAAACTATCCTTTTCTGGAGTTTTTACATGACGACGATCCGGATCGGAGATCGGCGATCCGGATTGTAGTAGCGAGAAAAACAGATTCCAGAAAAACGAAGGTTCGGGATCCGGATCGAAGTGCTTGATCCGGATCGTTCATACAGTTCACCAAACATCAACGTTCGGGATCCGGATTGCAGTAGCCTGATCCGGATCGTTCAAATAAAATGGTAAACTCAATGTTCGGGATCCGGATCAAGGGAAGCTACGATCCGGATTGAACTGGTGTATGAACGAACTACCTTCGGGATCCGGATTGAACAATCTGATCCGGATCCTGAACATGTCCCATGTCCAGTTTTTGATATTTATGCAATAACAAATCCATCCAAGTGTTTCTACGCTATAAGAAGTATTCGGATCACCAAAGATATTAAGTTAAACATACCTGATCCTTTTAAATTCTTCTTTCTTGAGATTGAGTTATATGATCCAACTTCCTTTACCTTCAATCTTCAAGACTTAGCCGAATTCACGAAATACGCCAACTCAAATTCCGTAACAATCTCCCCCTTTGGCGGTTTCGTGACAAAACATAGATCCACTCAAGAAAATTCAAAAAGATATTTTTGTTGCTATCACCATACAACAAAAATTTACAATGGAGATCCAAAATAAAATACATGAGTTAAACTCCTAAAACAGACTATAGACTTAGACATCTGTACTCTCTGCAAAAGAAATCATTCTTGACAAAAGAAATCGTTAGATACCTCAAGAATTTTATATCATTCAAAAACCACATACAGAGATGAAGTTTAAACTCATTTACTTACCATGACATTTATACATTCAGATATGTAAACTGATCATAGTTAAAACACCAACATATCTTCTATGCAATCAATCACCAAATGTCATGTTAGTGAACATCAACTTGTTAGTTATATTACATGCCCAAATAGTTAGTCGAATAGTTAGTCGAGGCATGCATTCAAACACAAATGAAAACCGAAAGTTGAAGTTCTACTTACCTTTCAAGTTGAGGTTATACTTACCTCTATAGTTTCAAGTTTTCTCAGTAACCATTGTATCATAGTATCATTGTTTATACTTCTCTCTCCCCCTTTTTGTCACAGAAATTAGCCAAAAAATACCAAAATGGAGAGAATGGTTGACAGTTCAAGTTTGAAAACTAAAAACTAAAAACTAAAACTTAAAGACCTGCACAAAAGAAAGTTAAAAAAAAGTTCCTGCACAAGAAAAGGATTAAACATATGCATAATAAACAGAAATTGGAAGGATACGGATTATTCAGACTCCTCTGATCTGATACATCCAAGAATTTGGAAGATTTTCTTTAATCTCTTGTTCATTGATGACTGATTCTTATTTACCTTCTTTATTTCTTCCTTTACCTCAATGAGCTCATTTGATATACGTTCTTGCTCGTTGGAGAGCCTTTGCTGTTCTTTATAGATTGAGGTAACTGATGCATCATCATCAGAAGTTGATGGAGGTGCTTGTTGTGCTGGTTGGACTGGAGGAGTTGCTGCCGGTGCAGAGGTTGTCGCTTGTTGTTGTTGTGCTCGTTGTCGGTGAGGAGGTAATATGGGCTCGTCTGGCTTTGTCGAGAGAGACTTTACAATTGTTGTTTCATTGATCGTTCCCAGACTGTGCATGTAGGAACTCGCATTCGTGTCAGCTTTAAATTTTCGAAGAATGCGCATGATGATCATTGGATAAGGTAGTCTCTCTGAAGGGTGAGCATGTTCCACATAGCGAGCCATCCTCGCCCAGATGATGTAGGGAAAGTTTAAGTTTGCTCCCATTGCTGCTGTGGGGTTTCCAAGAAGATAAAGGAATAACATCCTATCCCACCGAAGAACCTTCGTGTTCATATTTGGAAGGACGTTATAACAAACAATGAAGTTTAAGAAGCGATACTCTGGTCGTAGTTCTTTTGAAAAGACGGAGTTTCCTGTAGACAGAGTATCGGGCAGACAGATGCCATCAACAACCACTCTCCAGGAGTTGGTGTTGAAAACTTGATTCTTCTGGTAATGAGCGCCATCGGCTCGGGCCGTCATCCCTAATACCTCTCCAATCAGTTGCGGCGTTACTTTAATCTTAACATTCTTGACCAATGTTTGAAAGTCTCGACGTCCGCTCTCCTGATCAACTAGATAGCAAGCATTCTGATAAAACATCCTCACTGAGTGAAGACAATACCCAGTGGTCTCCGGGAAGTCGCAAATAGGAGCAAGACCTATCTGGTCAAACAAAGTCCCAAATGGCCGAGAACGCTCCTTCAAGGCTTTGACATCAACATGCCTTTCGCCAATGCATTCCCTATTTTCAAAATCCTTTATCCTAGCCGAGCTGATAAAGTCTTGTGGAGGTGCTTGGCTATCAACTGGTTGCTCAATGGAGATTCCTCGAGCACTCCCTCTTTTGCGAGCAACGCTTTTTCTTCTTGTCTTCCCAGAAGTTTCTTCCATTGGAGCTTTGCTCTATCAGCAGCAGTAGGCGGAGCCTTCGATGTCTCCGCAGTCACTTTTCCCTTTGAAGCAGTGGGAACAGTTGTTGCTTCAACTTGCAACTCATCCCAATTGATCGATTCCGTCTCCGATTCTGTATCGGAATCATCTTTCGCTTTCTTTGCTTTCTTAGCCCTCTTGGGCTTGACAGTGTCTCTCGTATGTACCATAGCAGCCAGAAGGAAAATGATCCAGGTGATCACCATTGCTATTGGTTTCTTGTGAAAAGAAATCCTGTGAGCAACACCTCAAGAACACGAAAAAATTGTTAATTTTCAAAAATTAGAAAAATTGTACCCAAACAATCATTATCGTGTAGAGAGACTAGGAATCAAATTAGTTTTGCAAAAGGAAATTTAAAAATAGATCAATTGCATGATTTTGGAAAATTCCCATTATATGCCCTAAAATCAAAATTTTTGAAATCGAAGATCAAAAATCCGTTTATCTTGAGAATACCTAGCATATAATCAAAACTAATCTACCCAGAGTTCTTATTTCAAAAGAAATTTGATCAAAAACCATCCACAAATGAGATTGATACAAGAAATTCATCACATTTTGAGGAGGAATAAGAAAAACTGTGAAAAACCGAGATTTTGATCAATAAAACTTACTTGGAATTGAAGAACTTGAGTTTGAAAGCTTCCAAGATGGATGAAATCTAGAGAGAGAAGCTCTGGAAACTTTGGAACAAAAGATTGGAGTAAAAGAAATCAAAACCCTTTTGTTCTATATAAAACCCTAGCCGCGATCCGGATCAGTTCGTGATTACGATCCGGATCGGCTACCCGCAGTGAAAAACTGCGTTCGGGATCCGGATCGGCAGGTTCAATCCGGATCGGCTGCCCGCAGAAGAATATCTGCGTTCGGGATCCGGATCGGCAGGTCCAATCCGGATCGGCTCCAACTTTTTCTTTAGAAAATTTCAGAGAAATTCTAGAAAAACCAGAAAAAGATGTAAGCACTTTTGTGTATCAACTTTAAACGAAAATCATCGTTTCATACAACAAGAAATAGATTATACCAAATCTATCAATAACATCCAACAAATGAAACGAAAATTTATAAAAATTAAATCCCTTAAAGTTGAACAACTTCAATTACATCTAACTTGATCTTATGAGTAATGCCTTTATCAAATCATCAATTCGGTAAAGAAAATGAAATACAAAAATCAATAGATGTCTAACATCCCCGATAAGTTAGATAATATATCTAGTCAATTTATTGAAGAGAGTGGCTCTTTGAGTATCTTTCATTAAAAATCCCACCTTATACCAACCTTGAAATTTTGACAGAGTCAAGTATTTCAACATGCATTTTAATTAATCAAACTTGAAAAACCTTGCTTGGTATACATGTGGTAGCTGCACACAATACTCGGACGACCGAGGTGGTAGCTCTTTCCTCCATGTGGTGGTAGTTTTCACACTCCTCATTGGGATGTAACTCTTTCCACATCTTTTGAGCATAATACTTTTTCTTTGACTCCCCCTCAATTGGCTATCAATTATCTAAGATATAAAGTATTTAGCCAAATATTGATCTCGATTTCATAATCGACTAAACAGTCAAATAAGATAAAAACTATACCAAGAGATCATCGAGAGAGAAATTGACTTTGATCAAAACAAAGATGAGTTAATTGGCATAAATGATCATTGCATCAAATGGAATATTATGATATCTAAAGCATAATAGATTTCTAAATATATAAAAGGATGCAGTTAAAGTCAATAAAACTAATGCTCAATTAATGTTCTATGTCTAAGCATAGATAATAAACAAAAACACAAAAACAAAACCTAACCTAAACAAAAGTTTCAAAAAGAGGTTATTTCAAGGAAAGCATTCCAATTGCTTTACGCAAATGAATAAAACGTTTTTGATCCAAAGGTTTTGTTAAAATGTCAGCTAATTGATCTTCAGTTGAAATGTAGGAAATTTGAAGAATATTTGATTCAACTAGCTCTCTAAGAAAATGATATCTAAGTTCAATGTGTTTTGTTCTAGAGTGCAACACAGGGTTTTTTGAAATGTTTATAGCACTTGTGTTGTCACATAAAACAGTTACCGAAGTTGCTGAAATCCGGAAGTCGCTCAACACGCTTTTCATCCAAATAAGTTGAGTTGAACAACTACCCGCTGAGATGTATTCCGCTTCGGCAGTCGAGAGTGCAATGCAGTTTTGCTTTTTACTATGCCATGCAACAAGACAATGGCCAAGATAAAAATATGCACCACTTGTACTTTTCCGATCATCCACAAATCCTGCCCAATCGGCATCTGAGTATCCAATAATATCTAAACTTGTTCCCATAGGATACCAAATTCCGAAGTTTACAGTTCCTTTGACGTACCGGATGATCCGTTTCACCGCTTTCAGGTGAACCTCCTTTGGTGCTGATTGATATCTCGCACAAATCCCAACACTAAAGGATATATCCGGGCGACTAGCTGTGAGGTAAAGTAGACTTCCAATCATGCTGCGATAGAGTTTCTCATCTACATTATCACTAAGAGATTCACTTCCTAATCCCTTATTGCTAGTTCCCATAGGAGTAGGAAAATCTTTAGAATCTTCTAATCCGAATTTCTTTACCAACTCCGTTGCGTACTTGGATTGACACAGATGGATGCCTTCATCATTTTGTTTCACTTGCAATCCAAGAAAGTATGTCAGTTCGCCCATCATAGACATCTCAAATTCGCTTTCCATGGTTTCTGCGAATTTAGAAGCATCATTATCCTTTGTTGCTCCAAACACAATGTCATCGACATAGATTTGTGCAACAATGAAGTTATTTTGATAATGCTTCACAAAGAGAGTCCGATCTGCTCCCCCTCGAGTATAGCCCTTCTCCAAAAGGTGCTTTGTCAACCTTTCGTACCATGCTCGCGGTGCTTGTTTTAAACCGTAAAGAGCCTTTTTCAAATGAAAAATATGGTTAGGTAGTTTACAGTCTACAAAACCTTTCGGTTGAGCCACATAAACTTCCTTATTTAAAAACCCATTTAAAAACGCGCTCTTAACGTCAATTTAAAAGAGTTTTATTTTAAAGTGACAAGCAATAGCGAATAAGATACGAATGGACTCGAGTCTAGCTACAGGGGCGAACGTTTCATCAAAGTCTATACCTTCTATTTGAGAGTAGCCTTGAGCAACTAAACGTGCTTTGTTCCTGATGATGGTACCATCCTCATTTTTCTTGTTCTTGAAAATCCATTTAGTACCAATCACATTGTGTTGCTTCGGAGGCGTCGTTAATTCCCAGACTTTGTTGCGTTCAAACTGATGGAGCTCTTCCTGCATTGCTTCAATCCAGTAGTCATCCTGAAGAGCTTCATCGACGTTCTTTGGTTCGATCGTGGAAACATAACAGGGGAATCCACAAACCAACTGTCTCCGAGTTTTGACTCCTTCTTGTGGGTCTCCAATGATGTTTGATTCAGGATGATCCTTGGAGATGCGTAACGTTTGTTGTAATGGAGTACTCGGAGGTACATGAGATGATTCCTGCACATCAGATAAACTTGAAGAACCATTAGATGCATCATTAATATTGGAAGTATTATCATGAAAAGATGCACTTACAGGAGTATCATCATCAAGAGAGATATCAGGGGTAGATTTATCAGATGCAAAGTGGAAAGCTTCATCTACTTTAACATTTATAGATTCTACGATCGTCTTAGATTCCAAGTTAAATACCCGATATGCTCTACTATTCGTAGAATACCCCAAGAAAATCCCTTCGTCACTTCGAGAGTCAAACTTTCCAAGATTTTCACGGTCACGTAAAATGTAACACCGACTCCCGAAGATGCGAAAATATTTGATGTTGGGTTTTCTACCACACCATAGTTCATATGGTGTATTTAACATTCCCGGGCGCAAATAAACTCGATTAATAACATAGATTGCAGTGTTCACAGCTTCAGCCCAAAAATGTAGCGGTAAATTCCGGCTGTGAAGCATAACACGTGCCATCTCTTGAACAACCCTGTTTTTGCGCTCGACAACACCATTCTGTTGAGGTGTATAGGGTGCTGAGAATTCATGCTTAATGCCGTTGGAAGTGCAAAAGTCAATGAATTTAGAATTTATGAATTCTCCACCTCTATCATTTCTAACACGAATGATCTTTTCATTCTTTTCAATCATAATACGAAGGCAAATCTCGTGAAAAGAATCAAAAGTATCAGCTTTCTCTTTTAAAAATGCTACCCATGAATACCGAGAGAAATCATCAACCAATAAGAAAATATACCATTTACCTCCCAAGGATGGTTGACGGGTCGGCCCAAAGAAAGAAAAATAGTCTACATAAACTACACGACATTTAATCGTAGAAAGATTAAAGACAAGGAAAGATTTCACCTTTGCATACCCAAACCTTTTGAGTTTTAGAGTATGTTGGCAATGTTTGAGAAATTTTCCTTGATGAAGACGTCTTGTATGATTGATCTTTTTCTTTTGTCATCGTCTTGTTTGAAGTACTACCAATGTTCTTTTCTTTCTTTGATTTGTGGGGAGTGAACTCATTGGTAGCAGTTGCAAGATGTGATTGATTTGATATTTGAGCTCCAATCTTGCAATTTCTTTCAATGTGCCCTGCAAAATTACAACGAAAATATACCTTAGTGCTTGACGATCCCGAGGAGGGTGAAGTAGGCTTGTTGTCGTTGCTAGTTGTCACGCCCCGTGTTTTGAAAAGCAGGCTAAATTTTTTTTTTTTTTTTTAAACCAGAGTTTACAAACCGGGCATAACAGACCGCCACAGGTATAGTAAATTCTCTGCCCAACTGGACAGAGCCTTTCCTATACATGCACGGCTAATCATAATCAGTCCATATCAGAGTAGTCTAAACTACGCATGCAAAACTAGTCAATTTATAATAATTAAACTGAAATGCGGAAAAGTAATATACTGACTACAGAGGGGTCGGTACTATCGCAATCGTCTCACCAACGTGTCCCGACATCCCATTACCCAAGCGACCTGAAAAACAGTCACCCGAGGGTGTGAGACACACCGGAGTATATCCCAGTGGGCACGACGAGCCGAGAAATAGCTAATCGTACCTACTAGGTGCAATAATCTGCGAATAGTAAAGATTATAGGGTAAAGCTGAACAATAAAGCAGATCTACTGATAATCAACAAAATCCACAGATAAGCTAACTAGGCAGGTAATCAATCATAAGGAACAGCAGATAAGTAGTACTGAAAATTGAAATATCAGCTATGCATCAACAAAGAATAACAAGTACTAACCGGTGCCACTGTTGGTCACGGGGACCTCAGGCGAAGATATCCATGCAGAGCCAATCATAATCATCCTGGATTCCACCTAGCAGAACTGAACCGCAAACCCCGTACCATTGATACAGCCAAGAGGATCCTCGTACCAAGCCGGTACAGCCGAGAGTTTTCCTCATATCGGTACAACCAAGGGGCTCCCCGTACCCAGTGATACAACAAGAGGGGCGAGCTCACGGGTCAAGCAGACCCTTTACCGGTAAAGAACGCAATGTGGGGAATCAATCCCACAGCGTACGCGAACGAACAGCAGGTGTACAATCATCACAATGCAAAATGCTAAGTCTCCCGGTCCGCAGACCGGGTAATCGGCAACATGCCGGAAATCCCCACAGGGATGCAGATGTCTATAAATCAATCATATATCTATCATGAAATCTAGAATACAAGAAATATGTATCTCTGAATAAAAGCAATTCTATGACATGATCGAGTCAACATGATATGTGTGTCCAATAGGAGCTAATGAACTATCATCTACTAATGACCAATCAAGCAGGTATATGTGATATGTCTAAGGAGATCAGGGTCTATCAGGCAAAATCATAAACCATCAGGAATAATCAAGAACATGCAAAATCATCAGGGCTAATCCAAAAACAGGTGTCCGACTGGACTAAAGCAAACAGAGGGCCGAAAAGATAAAGCCCGGACCGAAGATAACCCACCTGAATGTAGGCCGATCCAACGACTCCAACAGAAGGCTCATGGGCCGGAGTCAGACTGCAAGGACCTGGATCACGAATATTAATCAGGGACGAATAACCACATCTATAAACTGTTCTTTTACATCGAAGTACGCGAAACTCGCGCCGAAAGCCGTTAAACCGACGATTTTGCCGGTTCTCGGACCGATAACCAATTTTCGCTCAACAGGAGCCGTTGGATTCCTAACAAAAAGCTTAGGAATCATGTACACACTGCCCTAGACAGCACGCATTGCTACAATTGCATTTTGACCCCTAGGGTTTCCAAAAATCGCACTTTTATAGCTTTTTGAGAGCCGTTTTCGCTCGTTCTCTTAACTGGAAAATCATTTTTACGAACCGTCACTTCCAGCAGGTGACATTTAACTTGCTGAACACCGTGCTCACCAATTTGCGGCAGCACGGAACCCGAGGAAAACTTCGGGCCATAATATACTCCTCTAACCTAGCCTAAATGCATTTTTGTTTTTTCGGCTTATCAAAACCTAATTCCGACATGAGCATCGCGTTCAGTGACCCCAAATTAGCCAGGAGCTCATGGTCGCGACTTCGCAAACAGCCCCAAACGCTACTACGGGCAACTATTCACATAAGGCTTAGTTTTAAAATAACTTTAAATCCATTCATCAAATGTTCAAATATTTTATATAAAAATGTCTCTGGAAAGTGCCAGGACACCAGGGCTCACCATATTTGCAGTCCAAAACTGATGGATCAACCAGATCCAAGTCCCTCGCTCTCTAATGGACAACATTGCTCCACACACCAATCCACACAGCCAAGATTGGATCTGAAGTGAGCATCAAGCTCAGGGGAGTGTGTGTAACAACTTTCATATTTTGATCATTGCCAGAATCTGAACTTAGAATCATTGGGACATTTCATCGAGCATCTAATGGGCATCGTTTATATACAAACAACTAACTCTTGCCCGAGCCCATGTTCAGCAAGAAGGCAAATCCTGGGGCTTTTAAGATGGAAGGGAAGCTAGAGCACAAGGTTTAGGGATTACCTGGGTGGTTCCCCGGCAACCGGAGGCGGCGGCGGCCGAAGGTGCAAGCTCGGGTAACCTTGGGTGCAAACAATGGAGACTTCACTTCTACCACTCATGGTCCACATGCACCTATATGGGAAGTTTAATAGGAACTATAAGAGCATACCTGGGTCAAAGCCCGGCGGCGTAAAGCGCCGGCGACGCGCGGTGGCCGGAGTTGCAAGCTCGGGTGCAATAAGTGGTGCAACTCCGGTGCGCACAAATCCCACGTTAGAATTTACATGCAAGTGCATGGGAGGCTTCACGGAGACCAATGTAACAGACCTGGGCTGCTATCCCATTTGACGGAGCTCCGGCGATCGCCGGAGATCGAAATCATCAAAGCTCGGTGAAGATGGTCACCTCTAATGGCGGATTCCGGCCGGCGACCCCCGGTACTTGCTGGGTGGTTGGCCGGCGGCTCGGGTGCACGGCGGCGCCGGACGGCGAAGATCGGCCAAAGGTCACTTTCTACCGAAACTAGGGCGGGCTTGATCTCCAAGAATACTTGCCCGATGGCTTTCAAACTTCGATAGTAGGCTGAAGTCATCGAGATGAAGAGGATCAACGGTTCTGATCTTGAGTACTACGGCCGGATGTCGCCCGTGCTCAAGCTCGGACCAAATAAGGTTTTCCGGCAACAAGGTTCTCCCGCCGGTCACCGGAGGCACGGCGACGGCTCGGGCTACACAGGGAAGGTCCACTCAATATCAAGAACACCTCACACACCCCCAAGGATCAAAAGAATAAAATCTTTTCCATAACTTACCTCGCTGGAGAAACAAGAAGGAGATGATGGTGGCTCCGGCGGCGTGCGACCACGGGGATGCACCGGACCACCACGAATTGTCCTTTGGATGCTGGATATGATCGCAGATGAGGCCTGGGAACAAGTCTAGGGCTTAGGTGCTTCTCTTCTCCCGCAACCGAGCATCAAGCATACCTCATTGCTTTCCCTTTGCTTTTCCGGCGACCAGGGGCGGCGGCCGGCGGCGAAGTTGTGTGGGGGAGGTAGCAGAGGGAGAGGGAAGGAGGTGGTGGAGGCTATGGTTACGGGGGTGAAGCGGCTAGGGTTTATGAAAACCTAACTCGTTGTATATATATATAGTAGTGTATGGCGTAATTGCGATTTACACCCTCAACTCCTGATATTAAGTGTGCAGTCCTTCACAGCATGTATCCTTCACATCTAGGTCCCTTACCACAGAGGTGGCACGCAAATCGAGGCATAAGTATAGGGTATATGTGCAATTTATCACGTTTTCTGCCGTATTTCACGCTTTTTGAGGCGCTTTGGTCGTCGAAATGAAAAATGGACTTCGCCACGACGTCCGGCTCGACGAAACCTATCAGGTAGCGATTTTGGTTCGCTAAAATTTAGCTCCATAATTTTTAAATTCCATCTTATACTGTAAATTATACAGTTCGACACGCTTTACGATACTTTAGGCTCGTCAAATGCAAATTTCGTCAGTGCCATTGCGTTCAGAATGACGAAACCGTTCAAAACGACTACCTGGATCACTATGTTCGGAATCCGAACAATGAATCAGTCAGCGTTGCATTCGCCGGAGTCCCGAAGATTTGGGTTACTGTTCATCTACAGTAAATCACTTATTGCACCGTGCGCAAAGGCCACTGTTACATTGGTCGCGAGATTCGTCCTCTTCTTTGCTGATTTCTGGAAGATCCGATCGTCAGATCGAAAAGTGCTGAATATGAATCTCACACAGTTCGACGAGACGATCGCAACGGTCAATTCGGATTTCCAAGATCATGTCTAGATTGGAAAATAGCCTTTTTGCCTCGTAAATCGTGCAACTTGCACACTGGCGATTGACCATTTAGGTTAACAGGGGTCTTCTGAATTTAAAACCCGCTCAAAATTCGCTTTTAGTCTATTTATTAAAATGAGATATTTCGAGTTTCTACATCACTTACAACTTAAAAGAAGTTTCGTCCCCGAAACTTACAACTTAAAAAAAAAGTTTTGTTCCCGAAGCTTAAGGTTAACTAAACCACTATTAAGCCTCTAACAGGTTCGCAGTAGTGACAATCAGTCACAAAATATCAGCAACTCTCAGGCTACTCTTTTAGACCCAATCTGGTACTCCCCATTACTGGGCAGAGTATTTCCTCAGTTCTTTTGACAGTACGTTGTCGGCCGCCAACGTGCTTACCAAAAGAGAAGCGAAATACCATGGATCTGTCGCCAACAACTAGTTGGGGACACAACTCACATCTGAAGGTACGTCACATACCTCCCATCACAGTCTCTATGTCGATGACATAACATCTACCGAGGGTCACTACCATATCGTGGTCATGAATGTCACCCTGACAACTCACGAGAATCTGGAACCACATTCCAACATTCACTGACACCACACTAGAATTGTCGCGTAGGTCAAAATTTTAAATCCTACACAAACCAGGATTACCAACGGGCACGTAGGCCACTGAACTATAACACGGAAACATTGAAGGATCAACAAGTTGATCAATCTCTGGCAAACTGTAAGGCTGGTGCAATACAAGCAGTCTTCTGCTACTGTGCCATCAGCTAGACGATTACGACAAGAACGGTGGTCTAACTTTTAACCACTGTAACTAATCCGAGCCCTTTGGCTCCACTGAAACATCAAGCCCACGGCCGAAACCATGACCGCGGCTAACCCTTTACTAACAACGATCCCAAAAATGCGAACACGAAACACACCTGAGCTCTAATCCATTTTGCCAAAACCCTGCGCTCTCTCGTGAACACAAGTCATCCTAGGGTTCGTTCCTAGCCAAACCTAGGCATCGTATTCCTATTTCTCTGATACCATCTGATCTGTCACGCCCCGTGTTTTGAAAAGCAGGCTAAATTTTTTTTTTTTTTTTTAAACCAGAGTTTACAAACCGGGCATAACAGACCGCCACAGGTATAGTAAATTCTCTGCCCAACTGGACAGAGCCTTTCCTATACATGCACGGCTAATCATAATCAGTCCATATCAGAGTAGTCTAAACTACGCATGCAAAACTAGTCAATTTATAATAATTAAACTGAAATGCGGAAAAGTAATATACTGACTACAGAGGGGTCGGTACTATCGCAATCGTCTCACCAACGTGTCCCGACATCCCATTACCCAAGCGACCTGAAAAACAGTCACCCGAGGGTGTGAGACACACCGGAGTATATCCCAGTGGGCACGACGAGCCGAGAAATAGCTAATCGTACCTACTAGGTGCAATAATCTGCGAATAGTAAAGATCATAGGGTAAAGCTGAACAATAAAGCAGATCTACTGATAATCAACAAAATCCACAGATAAGCTAACTAGGCAGGTAATCAATCATAAGGAACAGCAGATAAGTAGTACTGAAAATTGAAATATCAGCTATGCATCAACAAAGAATAACAAGTACTAACCGGTGCCACTGTTGGTCACGGGGACCTCAGGCGAAGATATCCATGCAGAGCCAATCATAATCATCCTGGATTCCACCTAGCAGAACTGAACCGCAAACCCCATACCATTGATACAGCCAAGAGGATCCTCGTACCAAGCCGGTACAGCCGAGAGTTTTCCTCATATCGGTACAACCAAGGGGCTCCCCGTACCCAGTGATACAACAAGAGGGGCGAGCTCACGGGTCAAGCAGACCCTTTACCGGTAAAGAACGCAATGTGGGGAATCAATCCCACAGCGTACGCGAACGAACAGCAGGTGTACAATCATCACAATGCAAAATGCTAAGTCTCCCGGTCCGCAGACCGGGTAATCGGCAACATGCCGGAAATCCCCACAGGGATGCAGATGTCTATAAATCAATCATATATCTATCATGAAATCTAGAATACAAGAAATATGTATCTCTGAATAAAAGCAATTCTATGACATGATCGAGTCAACATGATATGTGTGTCCAATAGGAGCTAATGAACTATCATCTACTAATGACCAATCAAGCAGGTATATGTGATATGTCTAAGGAGATCAGGGTCTATCAGGCAAAATCATAAACCATCAGGAATAATCAAGAACATGCAAAATCATCAGGGCTAATCCAAAAACAGGTGTCCGACTGGACTAAAGCAAACAGAGGGCCGAAAAGATAAAGCCCGGACCGAAGATAACCCACCTGAATGTAGGCCGATCCAACGACTCCAACAGAAGGCTCATGGGCCGGAGTCAGACTGCAAGGACCTGGATCACGAATATTAATCAGGGACGAATAACCACATCTATAAACTGTTCTTTTACATCGAAGTACGCGAAACTCGCGCCGAAAGCCGTTAAACCGACGATTTTGCCGGTTCTCGGACCGATAACCAATTTTCGCTCAACAGGAGCCGTTGGATTCCTAACGAAAAGCTTAGGAATCATGTACACACTGCCCTAGACAGCACGCATTGCTACAATTGCATTTTGACCCCTAGGGTTTCCAAAAATCGCACTTTTATAGCTTTTTGAGAGCCGTTTTCGCTCGTTCTCTTAACTGGAAAATCATTTTTACGAACCGTCACTTCCAGCAGGTGACATTTAACTTGCTGAACACCGTGCTCACCAATTTGCGGCAGCACGGAACCCGAGGAAAACTTCGGGCCATAATATACTCCTCTAACCTAGCCTAAATGCATTTTTGTTTTTTCGGCTTATCAAAACCTAATTCCGACATGAGCATCGCGTTCAGTGACCCCAAATTAGCCAGGAGCTCATGGTCGCGACTTCGCAAACAGCCCCAAACGCTACTACGGGCAACTATTCACATAAGGCTTAGTTTTAAAATAACTTTAAATCCATTCATCAAATGTTCAAATATTTTATATAAAAATGTCTCTGGAAAGTGCCAGGACACCAGGGCTCACCATATTTGCAGTCCAAAACTGATGGATCAACCAGATCCAAGTCCCTCGCTCTCTAATGGACAACATTGCTCCACACACCAATCCACACAGCCAAGATTGGATCTGAAGTGAGCATCAAGCTCAGGGGAGTGTGTGTAACAACTTTCATATTTTGATCACTGCCAGAATCTGAACTTAGAATCATTGGGACATTTCATCGAGCATCTAATGGGCATCGTCTATATACAAACAACTAACTCTTGCCCGAGCCCATGTTCAGCAAGAAGGCAAATCCTGGGGCTTTTAAGATGGAAGGGAAGCTAGAGCACAAGGTTTAGGGATTACCTGGGTGGTTCCCCGGCAACCGGAGGCGGCGGCGGCCGAAGGTGCAAGCTCGGGTAACCTTGGGTGCAAACAATGGAGACTTCACTTCTACCACTCATGGTCCACATGCACCTATATGGGAAGTTTAATAGGAACTATAAGAGCATACCTGGGTCAAAGCCCGGCGGCGTAAAGCGCCGGCGACGCGCGGTGGCCGGAGTTGCAAGCTCGGGTGCAATAAGTGGTGCAACTCCGGTGCGCACAAATCCCACGTTAGAATTTACATGCAAGTGCATGGGAGGCTTCACGGAGACCAATGTAACAGACCTGGGCTGCTATCCCATTTGACGGAGCTCCGGCGATCGCCGGAGATCGAAATCATCAAAGCTCGGTGAAGATGGTCACCTCTAATGGCGGATTCCGGCCGGCGACCCCCGGTACTTGCTGGGTGGTTGGCCGGCGGCTCGGGTGCACGGCGGCGCCGGACGGCGAAGATCGGCCAAAGGTCACTTTCTACCGAAACTAGGGCGGGCTTGATCTCCAAGAATACTTGCCCGATGGCTTTCAAACTTCGATAGTAGGCTGAAGTCGTCTAGATGAAGAGGATCAACGGTTCTGATCTTGAGTACTACGGCCGGATGTCGCCCGTGCTCAAGCTCGGACCAAATAAGGTTTTCCGGCAACAAGGTTCTCCCGCCGGTCACCGGAGGCACGGCGACGGCTCGGGCTACACAGGGAAGGTCCACTCAATATCAAGAACACCTCACACACCCCCAAGGATCAAAAGAATAAAATCTTTTCCATAACTTACCTCGCTGGAGAAACAAGAAGGAGATGATGGTGGCTCCGGCGGCGTGCGACCACGGGGATGCACCGGACCACCACGAATTGTCCTTTGGATGCTGGATATGATCGCAGATGAGGCCTGGGAACAAGTCTAGGGCTTAGGTGCTTCTCTTCTCCCGCAACCGAGCATCAAGCATACCTCATTGCTTTCCCTTTGCTTTTCCGGCGACCAGGGGCGGCGGCCGGCGGCGAAGTTGTGTGGGGGAGGTAGCAGAGGGAGAGGGAAGGAGGTGGTGGAGGCTATGGTTACGGGGGTGAAGCGGCTAGGGTTTATGAAAACCTAACTCGTTGTATATATATATAGTAGTGTATGGCGTAATTGCGATTTACACCCTCAACTCCTGATATTAAGTGTGCAGTCCTTCACAGCATGTATCCTTCACATCTAGGTCCCTTACCACAGAGGTGGCACGCAAATCGAGGCATAAGTATAGGGTATATGTGCAATTTATCACGTTTTCTGACGTATTTCACGCTTTTTGAGGCGCTTTGGTCGTCGAAATGAAAAATGGACTTCGCCACGACGTCCGGCTCGACGAAACCTATCAGGTAGCGATTTTGGTTCGCTAAAATTTAGCTCCATAATTTTTAAATTCCATCTTATACTGTAAATTATACAGTTCGACACGCTTTACGATACTTTAGGCTCCATCGCAGGAAAGAGCAGTTGGCACTGAAGCAACAACTGTTCAACTAACTGCTGCTGCAACTTCTTCAACAACTGAGCCACAGACGCAGATCGAAGAAGGAGTTCGAACTGCCTCTTCCTCCAGCGATCCAGAAGCCTAGACCCAGACTCAGCCGAGGCTCGTCGCACACTTCCGGCTGGTTATTGGCTCTGATACCAAATGTAACGGCCCGGCCCACTAGTCCCACATCGGATGTGGATGGATTTGTGATTGGGTTTATATGAGACTTGGACACTAGTAATAATAACTGGGCTTAAGCATTTTGGGCTGTGGTTTGGGTCCAACGAGTTATTATTGCTAGTGGGCCGGGTCGTTATACTAGTCGTGAATTCCGGTGTCGGAGGAGGAGATACCGACTGAGGCACGAAAACTGTCCCAACCGAACTAAAATCGTCTTTAGTTCGATTGTATCCGAGGCCGAACTTGTTTGATTGACCAAGACCAAGAAGCTTATCCAACTTACTCCTTCCTGATGAAAATCGCTGTAAGTCATCCTTGAGTTGGAGAATGGTCTCTGTCATTTCCAATTTTTCCTGTCGAGTCTCGCCGTTGAGCTTCAAGAAGTAATTCGCTTTGTTAACCATATCTATATAATTCTTCTCGAATTGCTCATTGGACTCTTGAAGGGAAACATTTGCTTTTATCAGATTATCCCTTTCCACTTCAAGATCGGTCGAGAGAGAGGTTACCCTTTTTAGTTCTTCTTCGAGATCCTGCAATCTCCCTCTCAACCCCTTGTTTTACTTAGCCAGTTTCTTTGAATCCCTCAAAAGTCTATGGTAGGCTAGAGCAAAATCTTCACCTTCCGAATCATCCGATTCATTGTCCGTTGCATTCTTTTCAACAGTGGAGTTGGACAGCGAGTCGGATGTACTTGCCATTAAGCACATGAAGGGTGAAGATGTGGACGCGTGGAACGCAGTTGCGTTGTCTTCTTCATCACTCGACGATGACTCATTTGACGATGAGGTGTCATCCCAAGTGACGACTTGCATCGCCTTCTTCTTAGACGGATTCTTAGTTGGACATTCCGTTGAGATATGGCCGTACCCTCGGCACTTGAAGCATTGGACTTGTCCTTCTGTGCTTTTCTTATCCTTAGAAAAGCCTTCTTGCTTTCTTGACTTGTAAGTGGTCAGGTTATTGTGGGACGTGTGTTGCACTCGTGCCTGGGGGCTGAGTGGAGTCTGGTAGCTGAGTTTAGACCAGTGTTGGTGTTGTTGGGAATCGTTTGGGTTGATAGTGGTCCCGGGTCGTTGAGTGTCGTCCGACCAATGTTGCTAGCCCTGAGTTGTGGGTCGATCCCGGCTGTGGAGTATCTCCAGCCAGTGTGGTTAGCGTGGCGAGTTGGGTGTTTCATTTTGGGAGCCGTTTGGGTCGACGGCGGTCCCGGCTGTGGAATATCTCCAGCTAGTGAGTTTAGTGCCACGAGTTGGTTGAGTTCGCTTGTGTCTCGAGATTCGTGAGAGCATATAGCTCGGTCGTTGAGAGTGTTCCGACCGTCGTGCAAGGTATTTGAGGACCTTGAGTCCTTCCATTCTGAGAGTGAGCGTGGATTTTGATTATAGCTTGCATGAGCCACCTTGAGTTCGACAGAGATGCGCGGATACCTTTTTCCTCGGTGGGGTCGCGCCTCTCGAGTGCCCCGTCCGGAGTGAGTCTATTACTTTCGTATCGCGACTTGTCGATGCTGTCCCTCTGGCTGGGCCTTTTTTAGGCAGTCACGGACGCAGTCCTTCTGGCCGGGCCAGTTTTGGCAGTCACGGACGCCCTATATAAGTCCAGTCCTCCGTGGATGTACTGGCAATAGGTAGGCGCAGGCTTGACTGGTCCCTATGAGGCAGTCAGTTCGATTGGACCGATTGAGCACCTTGTGTGCGAGTGGTTGCATCTCTCTTTATCTGTATCACCCATTGAGCATTTTAGATAGAGTCATAGTAGCTGTAGAGTTATTTCTTCCAGCCTTTCTTTATAGTACAGCATTGGTTACTTTATGCCTCTAGTAGACTTAGTGGGTAGACCGTCGGGCCTGGTGCCGGTACCTACTGAGAACTACCTGTTGGTGTAGTTCTCACACCCGTTGGGGGTTCCCCCCCTCCTTTTTCTTTCCTCTTCTTTGTTTTGCAGAGTCACTTGCGGGTGTTGCTGATTTGCTGTTGCTATTCGAGGCGAGGGAGTCGCGAGCTAGATCCCTACCTGTATTTGGAGAGTAGCTGTACCTCCACATTGGAGATTTGTAGTATAGTCAGTAGATTAGTTTTATTTTTTCACTTTTGAGAGACTATTATATTGTGAGGATCTGGCTTGTACTGAGAGCATGTACACTGATGTATTATTTTTACTTACCTCCCTGTTGAGTTCGGGGTTATTGTATCAGAGGATTTTGTATATGATCATATTTGGGAGATGGAGATTGTATCATTATTTCCAGTTGTACAATGGTTGGATTTTAGTTTTACAGTAGTTTTCTTTATAGCTCTGATACCTGTTTAGCTATAGTTTTATCTTTGCAGGTTGGACGTTTCGCCTATCCGGGGTTTTCCGTATAGGTGGCGGATCTGTTGGCGAGCCCGGGTCACAGTTTCGACCCCGGGGCGTGACACGTAATATAATGGACGAGGGGGGTGGCCGACGAGGAAAATGTTCCATTTGTAAACAAGCAGGTCATTATAGGAGCACTTGTCCACAAAATGTAGAAAGAGTGCAACAAGGACGTCGGTGTATGACTTCCACAATTTTATTTATCTTGTCTTAATATTTTGTTTTGTTTAGCTATTATGTTACTAATATGTAGATTATATATTGCAGATGGTAGATCACAAGGACGCGGGACCAGTTGATCCGTCGATTCTATCACAACAGCATTTCCATAGGTCAGCATTTATCAGGACTGAGCTAAGAGCTATAAAATTTCATTTGATATTTATCGTAATACAAATAAGCTGAATTGATGTAAGAGCTAACTATATTTTTTTGCATTACAGGGGTATCGTGCTGTGCAGTTCTTAGAGCATGGACGCAAGCTCAACCAGTGGGAGCTTGACCATTCAGCTGTACTAGATCTACTCCGACAGTCTGGATTTTACAGGGTAGCACGCCTGAGACGCGTGCAGCTGGATCAGGCTTTACTAGCCGCCCTTGCCGAGAGGTGGAGACCGGAGACCCAGACGTTCTACTTTTGCCGTGGTGAGATGACCGTCACACTCCAGGATGTGGCGGTTATTTCAGGTCTCCGTGTCGACGGTCCACCAGTGACGGGAACTGCACTGCAGGACTGGGTGCCTCTATGCGAGGCATTATTGGGAGCCGTGCCCGACGAAATCAATGGGTCGCAGATACGCCTAACGTGGCTATATGCGAAGTATGGCTATATACATCTAGGTGCCCCTGCAGGAGTAGTGGCAGCTACAGCCCGTGCATATATGTTATATCAAATCGGGTGTAGTTTGTTTTCCAACCCCACTGGACACAGAGTTCACCTAAAGTGGCAATCACTTTTGACTGATTTTGATATCTGCGGGGCTTATACATGGGGTGCAGCTGCCTTGGCATATTTTTATCGAGCGCTAGGACCTGCCTCACTGTCACGCCCCGGGGTCGAAACTGCGACCCGGGCTCGCCAACAGATCCGCCACCTATGCCAAACCCGCATAGGCGAAGCGTCCTACCTGCAAAAAGAGCTACAGCTAACAGATATCAGAGCTAAAAGATAAAACTGCTATAGAAATAAAACCAACCACTGTACAACTGAAGATAAAACAACAAGGTCCATCTCCCAAAAAAAATGATGATCATACAATAACCTCGAGTACAAAACTCATAGCTCAACAGGGAGATATCTCAAATAAAACATCAGTGTACAAGCTCTCAATACATCATATCCTCACTACATCAGTCTCTCAAAAGAGGAAATAAATACCAATCTACCGACTATACTGAAGATCTCCTCAAAAGGGGGTACCGCTACTCTCCAAAGATGGGTCTGGATCTAGCTCGCTACTCCCTCACCACGCACAGCAACCACAGAACGGCAACACCCGCCAAGACTCTGCAAAATAAAGGAGAGAAAGGACAAAAAGGGGGAAAACCCCCAACGGGCGTGAGAACTACGCAAAAAGGGAGTTCTCAGTGGGTATCGCCACTAGGCCCGACGATCTGCCCACCAAGACTACTAGAGGCAAAAGATAACCGATGCAGTAAAACTGAAAGGAGAAGCTGGAAACACTCTACAGCTACCATGCCTCTATCTAAATGCTCAAATGGGGAAACTCTGATGAAGATATGCAACACTCGCACACGAGGTGCTCAATCGAACCAATCGAGCTGACTGCCACATCGGGTCCAGTCAAACCTGCGCCCACCTACAACCACCTCCCGCTGACGGGCAGGAATTACGTAGGGCGTCCAAACGGACTAACTCGCTATCGAGTAGTGGCTCATGCAGGCTATAGTCAAATCCATGCCCTCTCTCTCTCAGAACGGAAAGACTCAAGATGCTCAACCTCTCACACAATGGTCAAAGAACTCACAACGACCACGGGACCACCGTCAAACCCCGAACGGTTCCCAACAATACTAGCACTGGTCTAAACACAGCTACTAGACTCCACTCGGTCCCCCAGGCACGAGTGTAACAAAAAGTATCTGCCTGAATAAACCCAATCGATAGACCAGTAATCACTGGTACAGCCTGCTCTGCTGTCGAACTCCAGATCTCAATCGCGGAATACAGACCGACTTCGGACCGGTACGGTCGCATCCCAAAGTAAGTAACAGATCGGCATCGAACCGTCCGATCGCACACAAAAGTAAGTAACAGACTGGCATCGATCCGTCCAGTCGCACACTCCGGAGTGGCACTCGAGGGGAGCGACCCACATGAGTAAAGTAACTCTGTCATCAGTATCACAAGTATCTCTGTGTCGAGTATCACTGTATAGCAGGACTGGAACACGACTCTGATCAAAGTGGAAAAACTCGTCCACTAAAGGGAAACCCGATCCCTAAACGGATACAATAGTAAATGATAAGTAGAAACTCCATCCACTAGAGGAAAGTCTAATACCCAATCTGATACATCAATAAATATCCGGTCAACCGCCCAATATCCGCGGTTGCCGCAATACCCTGCCGTCCATAACCAAAGTACTATAACCGACCTCCGGTCAACCGCCCAAAGTCCGCGGTCACCGCCAAAACCCTGCCAGCCGCAATCCAGCACAACCCGTCCCTGTCACCAATGTCCCTGCTACACTACCCCAGACCCCTGCTCGCACCCGAGCAACACAGACCGCCTGACTAACAAGAAGGAGAAAGGAATAACATGGTTTCTCCTAAGTCAAGTTCCAATATGTAGTGTAGCAGTAAAAGATGGCCTATCTAGATGTCCATACAAGCATGCATTTGTCCTCAAAGCAAAATAAAGAAAGATAAACCTCATGCCAAAATTATCAATGACCATACCTGTCCATAATCCTCAATCCAAAACGGCTCCTCAGAGTAGAACCTGCACATAACTACATAATCCTATCCCAATGCATAAACCAGCCTCATAAAAGGTTATGTGCTAATATGGCATGATAATTAATCATATATGGTAACCTTGCCTTAGGTGGGCTTCCACTAATCACCAACATGAATATTTGATTATACCATTGTCATACTATGAGAAATTCACTTGCAATTTCCATAAATTCCTCACTGTTAAACTTACCGATCAATTCCAGCTATTGTACCGTACACCTGCATGCAATGCTAACATATAACAATATAGAGAACCGTCCACCGGTTCCGGGAATAAGGCACCCACCTGAAAAGCTGACTGTCAAAAGCCCAACAGCTGAAAACACCAGATAACTCTAATCCCTTGCTCCAATAAGTTCAGCACACCCGTAACTCTCCTGGCACAATACAAAGTCCACTATTACACATACATTCCAAAATCTGCTCTCACACACACATACCACAACAGTCCCAGAAATGCTTAATTTTCACCTGCAGCAAGAGTCCAGAATATTCCCAGAAAAATATCACCACGATCCTCGCGTCGATAGCTTCGCAACGGTAGCTTGCACGCCCAAATCTGAGTTCGGTAAGCCAAGATATAAATTCGACAGGGTGGTACACTCACAAGATTTCAGCACAAAAAGACTGTAGCACTGTACACAGAGAAACAGTGATTTTCACCTCTGATGAAATCTCAGAAAAATCCAAAAAAAATACGAGCGCGTTCCTTGTGATCTGAAGATGAAAAAGTTGTATAAGCTCGTTTCCGTCTGACGCTCGTGCGCAAAGATATGGCCAAAACACCTCGATGCTGCCCCACAAAGCCAAACAGAAAATGGGTCACAGTGTTGCCTCGGGATCCGTGCCAAAAACTCGAAACGGGAAAGCACGATCAAAACGAAAGATGAAGCCCTACCTCTTAGGAGTTTGTCGGCGCAAGAATCACAGAAAAAGGATCTCGGGGTAGCCCAGGGGAGCCAAAACACTGCTGCTGCGACGAAGGGGAACACAGGAAAAGCAACGTCGCGCCGCGCCGTAAAATCCAGAACCTCGGGATGCGTACTCCTAAAATCGTAGAACTTGGCAGGAAGATCAAGAATTAAGAGATGAACAAGTCTTCTTCAAGGTGCTCGGGCAGAAGATGCGCGGGTTGAGAGAAAAGAGCCAAAGAAGAAGGCTCGGGTGCTATTTATAGGCAGCAGAAAACAATTGGGAAAATTCCCATTGTGTCCCATTTTCCGGGTGCCCGAAACTTTTCGGGCGCGCACAGTGCGGCCCGGTCCACAACTTTCGGGCGCGCACAGTGTGGCCCAGCCCAAAATACGCGGTCGGACGGGATCCAGGCTTCGTCCGACCCGCCCCAGCGCTCGTCACGTGTCGCCCGAACAGGCAACAGCCAAACCTGCGTCCCGCGCTCCGCCACGTGGCGTTGACCGTGCCTGCCCCGCGCACGTCGCCCCGGCTGACCCGCGCGTACGGCTACCTGCCCGCCGGTACGGCCACCTGCCCGCCTGCCAGCGCACGTCGCCCCACCTGCCACGCGCAGTACCCCGTCCAATGGGGAGGCGCCACTGTCACACCCTTCGCCTGCTGCGCCCGGTGTACGTAATTTCAATGCACCGAACCAGTACGCAGATGCCACGTGTCCCAAGCCGGTCCACCGTGCACCACCGGCCTGCTCCGTGAACCCAGACCACAACACCGACCAGTAAGAACCTGCCACGTGTCCCTTCCTCGGGTGCACGACGGCCGCGTGGACCGCGCACCTGACCGCGCCCCCGCGCGCCTGCCCGCGCCCCTGTGCGCCTGCCCGCGGCCGCGCGCCGCCTGCCCGAGCCCGCGCCGCCGCCTTCCGCCGCTGCCCGCCGCCGCCGGCTGCCGCCGGCGATCGCCGGAAATACTGTTCCGGCCATGAACAGTGATTTTACTGTAGCAAGCTCCGAAAAATACAAGTAAATAGCCCATCTTGACCGTTTTCGCGCGCTGATTCCAAATCCGGCATCCATTTTGCCAAATTCCAATCCTATAAAATGCCGGAGGCTCCCGAAAAGGTATTTTTAATCCGAATTTCGCGCCGAGCCTAAATTTGATATCCACTCTGCGCGTAAACTCTTCTAAACATCCGACGGGGTCCCCCGATTACCCACGTGATCCATTTTAAGCCCCGAGTCCATCTCTTGTGTCCAAATTGGCGCGCGAACACCGCCGACATGCCACGTAGGCTTCCAGAAGCTGCTGGTCACACTGTAGAAGCCCTGCAAAGATTCGGGTCACCACATCCTCCCCCACTAAAAGAAAGTTTCGTCCTCGAAACTAGAGCAACTCCCAAGGAGTCTCAGAAACCAGGGGTTGATACCCAACACTGCCGTCCCCAGCTCCCAAGTCACCAATCACACCCCGTGATTACTCAGCAACAACATCAGCAACAACCAGAACGGTACAGCCCGATCGCGCAATTCCCTCACCTCACGAGCCGGAATTCGCAACGGGCGTCCATCGTACTCCAAACTCTCACAGACCCCAAAAGGAACTCTCACAGACCCCAAAAGGAACGAGTCAAACACGGGCGAGGGGTCCAAAACATAACACTCCTGAGCTGAGACGCAGAAAAACCTCAAAAACTCCAACAAAAGGCGGGGGGAAAGGAACAAATAGCCCGAGCCACACGCTCTAACGTCACTCCTAAGAGCCAACTCAACCCAGGCGACCCGAATCACATCCACACAAACACCTGCACAGAAAAGGGGCCCAAACAAGCAGGGGTTCACACTCGGTCGCCCTCAACACTTAACCACCTAAGTGGATTGCTCAGCCACAGCCTCTCATCAAAAGGGATCCTCAGGGACTCAACTCAAACCCTGCACACAAGGATGGCCCCACACAGTGCCAGCTATGGAACCGTCAAACTCGACTCCCAAATAGCTCTTCTGCTCCAGGCATCCGCCACCACAGTGGCTCTGTCGGGGTGATACTGGATGCTCACAAAATCCAATGGTGGCTCTACAGCCACTACGGGAGGTATCACTATAACTCACAAATCCATCTCCCACCACTGACTAGGTTAGAATCGGCGCTGGTACCAATCTCATCACCCGGTCATCAAGCTCTGCTGGCACTATCCGGTCCAAAAACTCCTCACCCCAACAATGACCGTCGATCTCGGCCAGTCTTAAATAGCATCCACTTTGGCCGAATTTCCACCGCCGCCCCTTCGGCTAGAAGAAGTAATCCAGGAAGATATGCTCTCGAAGCTAAAACTTGCACCACAACGACTTGGCAAAAAGCTTCTTCCCCACAGACCTTGTCACACCATATACAAATGCTGCACAAGCTCTAAATCACCCAGGGAGGGGGGGTAAAACCAAAATATTCCTGGAGGATGCCGCTATCAAACCGTTCAAGGCCAACTGAAACACAGAATTTCTCAATCTAGAGGCAACAGGGCATTAGTCAATCCATTGGCTTCACTGTACTCGTAATGCCCCTACCGTGTCCTGAACACCATCTAGACAATGCCCTCAGCTGAAATTCCAAATTGGCGCAGGCATCATACAATAACTGCCGAAATATAGCTCCTTCAAAAGGTTCTAAATAATACCTGGACCTGCCTGGACTCCAATCCCAAAGGGCTCTCACCGTCGTGTATCAACGACGTGGCACTAGGTCAAACAGACCCTCTATCCAACAGATCCCTGCACCGGTGCGATCAACTCTCCCAGCTCTTACCGATAATCCAAGTGGTGCTATTGAGGTTGGCGCGGTTTCCAGAACCACGTCAACCGCAATCAAAATCTCCCTAACATGCGGCATAATCATCAACTCGAGTGGACTCACACCCGGGATTTCGCAGCAATAGAAATATCCTTTGGTCCCGGCGCCACCATAAGCTCCTCTCACACAGTCGCTAAACCCTGTGTGCTCGAACAATCTCCCCATAACAAGCCTCCTTTGTCTGCCTCGCAAAAGTCACAATCAGCACCCTCTCTGCACTTAACCATCCAGTGGTGCCGTGCCAACCAATCCCAAGCACTGGGTCAAAACATCGAACTGCCACCCATATCAAGAGGTTTGCCGGTATAACTCATGGTCTCAACGACACTGAACATAATCCACAAGCCTCCTTCACATGCACAACACCGATGGTATCCTGTACCTCTAGTGCACGTGGTAATAACTCTTCCTCTAGTCCATGCCGGAAAGCAAAGTGCACTAACTCCGACTGCTGTGATGAAATCACACATGCAACAACCCGATCCACTGCCGTGGCGCCCTCCAACCAGGCGGCACAAACTCATCCACACGATGCAAGCGGTTGTCGCTTAGTCCACCAGAAAATATCCAATCAATCACAAGGGAGCACGACCTCTGTCTCTGCTCACGCTGAGGCAACAGATACGATCCTCCGCAGACAACAAAACCACGCTACCGTTGCGCTACTCTGATATAGACACTGATACTGCCATCGGGGTCCACCCGATCCCCAACATCTCAGAAATCCATCATTGCAACCGTCATAAGATAAAACACCATTAATCCATGCAATTCCCTATACACTTATCCTTACTAAGCTCACCCCTCAATCCCATATAATACATTCAAAATATGCAAGTTATTAATCACAAAGGGTAGAATTCCCTTGGGTAAGCTTTACATTAACCATCCACAAGGATAACCACCACCCAGGAAAGCAAAACGAAAATGCCTCTGCCTGCCGATCTGTCCTCCATCACCTAGCGCCAAGCGCCTCCCTCCAGAACTCGCCTCTAGCGGCAGATCCCCATCCAAGGAAGTGCAGTGTCCAGCTCCAAACACAATGCCTACTCCGACGAGGCATCCACAGTCCAAAACCCGAACAGGAGGGACCGAAAAGAAACTAAAGAGTATCCTGGCGCAATCCACTCCCAATCTCACTTATCCTATGTGCCTCGTCCCTCGAAACCTGGAGCGCCAGTTCAACAACTGCATAAACTCTCTAGCACAGGGAGGCTCTCAATTGATCACTCCATCACCCCCAACCACGACTCTGCCTCCAAAGGCTCCAAACTCAATCTTACGAGTCGGGGTGGTTCATCTGCCAATCTGGCTCGCTAAATCAAACATGCCCCACAGCTCCTCTGCTGTCAACCATCCACCCTACCTCAGTGCCTTGGCACTAAACATTGGCACGGAGGGGGCCACTCACTCCATTGGCGCTACAGAAATCCCTGCCGCTGAGGATACTACATCCTGGTGGCCTCAGAAGAAAAGTACTGTCGGGCTGCCCACTGCTCTGACAACTGCGTCACCAAACTAGCTGCTCACTCTGCCGCTGATATGCCTCTAACAATCCTATCATCTGGGTCCAGAACTCTCTGACCTCAATCCGGGTATCCAGCCCAAAACCAACCGCTCAAGCTCAACTGCCATGACAGGATGCACAAGGGTCCCAAACCCAGCGTCGGGGAGACACTGCTCGCCACGACGAAACCGCAAATCAGCACACAACAACGCTCGACCCAATCCGGCGAAAGTCTAGAGCATGTTACCCATTCCACAGCGTTATGTTGTCTGCAGCCAACATAACTACTTAGGAGAATAAACATGCCAATCACTCATCCCGTCCCTCGGGAGAGGTGTAAAACTCAATCAGGACTCTCGCTACAAATCACGACTCTCACGAAGTCATCCTAGGGTCCAACCACAAGCCTAGGGTTTCTAAGTCCACCATGACCTACAACCTAGGCTCTGATACCACCTAATCTGTCACGCCCCGGGGTCGAAACTGCGACCCGGGCTCGCCAACAGATCCGCCACCTATGCCAAACCCGCATAGGCGAAGCGTCCTACCTGCAAAAAGAGCTACAGCTAACAGATATCAGAGCTAAAAGATAAAACTGCTATAGAAATAAAACCAACCACTGTACAACCGAAGATAAAACAACAAGGTCCATCTCCCAAAAAAAATGATGATCATACAATAACCTCGAGTACAAAACTCATAGCTCAACAGGGAGATATCTCAAATAAAACATCAGTGTACAAGCTCTCAATACATCATATCCTCACTACATCAGTCTCTCAAAAGAGGAAATAAATACCAATCTACCGACTATACTGAAGATCTCCTCAAAAGGGGGTACCGCTACTCTCCAAAGATGGGTCTGGATCTAGCTCGCTACTCCCTCACCACGAACAGCAACCACAGAACGGCAACACCCGCCAAGACTCTGCAAAACAAAGGAGAGAAAGGACAAAAAGGGGGAAAACCCCCAACGGGCGTGAGAACTACGCAAAACGGGAGTTCTCAGTGGGTATCGCCACTAGGCCCGACGATCTGCCCACCAAGACTACTAGAGGCAAAAGATAACCGATGCAGTAAAACCGAAAGGAGAACCTGGAAACACTCTACAGCTACCATGCCTCTATCTAAATGCTCAAATGATGAAACTCTGATGAAGATATGCAACACTCGCACATGAGGTGCTCAATCGACCCAATCGAGCTGACTGCCACATCGGGTCCAGTCAAACCTGCGCCCACCTACAACCACCTCCCGCTGACGGGCAGGAATTACGTAGGGCGTCCAAACGGACTAACTCGCTATCGAGTAGTGGCTCATGCAGGCTATAGTCAAATCCATGCCCTTTCTCTCTCAGAACGGAAAGACTCAAGATGCTCAACCTCTCACACAATGGTCAAAGAACTCACAACGACCACGGGACCACCGTCAAACCCCGAACGGTTCCCAACAATACTAGCACTGGTCTAAACACAGCTACTAGACTCCACTCGGTCCCCCAGGCACGAGTGTAACAAAAAGTATCTGCCTGAATAAACCCAATCGATAGACCAGTAATCACTGGTACAAGCCTGCTCTGCTGTCGAACTCCAGATCTCAATCGCGGAATACAGACCGACTTCGGACCGGTACGGTCGCATCCCAAAGTAAGTAACAGATCGGCATCGAACCGTCCGATCGCACACAAAAGTAAGTAACAGACTGGCATCGATCCGTCCAGTCGCACACTCCGGAGTGGCACTCGAGGGGAGCGACCCACACGAGTAAAGTAACTCTGTCATCAGTATCACAAGTATCTCTGTGTCGAGTATCACTGTATAGCAGGACTGGAACACGACTCTGATCAAAGTGGAAAAACTCGTCCACTAAAGGGAAACCCGATCCCTAAACGGATACAACAGTAAATGATAAGTGGAAACTCCATCCACTAGAGGAAAGTCTAATACCCAATCTGATACATCAATAATATCTGGTCAACCGCCCCAATATCCGCGGTTGCCGCAATACCCTGCCGTCCATAACCAAAGTACTATAACCGACCTCCGGTCAACCGCCCAAAGTCCGCGGTCACCGCCAAAACCCTGCCAGCCGCAATCCAGCACAACCCGTCCCTGTCACCAATGTCCCTGCTACACTACCCCAGACCCCTGCTCGCACCCGAGCAACACAGACCGCCTGACTAACAAGAAGGAGAAAGGAATAACATGGTTTCTCCTAAGTCAAGTTCCAATATGTAGTGTAGCAGTAAAAGATGGCCTATCTAGATGTCCATACAAGCATGCATTTGTCCTCAAAGCAAAATAAAGAAAGATAAACCTCATGCCAAAATTATCAATGACCATACCTGTCCATAATCCTCAATCCAAAACGGCTCCTCAGAGTAGAACCTGCACATAACTACATAATCCTATCCCAATGCATAAACCAGCCTCATAAAAGGTATGTGCTAATATGGCATGATAATTAATCATATATGGTAACCTTGCCTTAGGTGGGCTTCCACTAATCACCAACATGAATATTTGATTATACCATTGTCATACTATGAGAAATTCACTTGCAATTTCCATAAAATTCTCACTGTTAAACTTACCGATCAATTCCAGCTATTGTACCGTACACCTGCATGCAATGCTAACATATAACAATATAGAGAACCGTCCACCGGTTCCGGGAATAAGGCACCCACCTGAAAAGCTGACTGTCAAAAGCCAACAGCTGAAAACACCAGATAACTCTAATCCCTTGCTCCAATAAGTTCAGCACACCCGTAACTCTCCTGGCACAATACAAAGTCCACTATTACACATACATTCCAAAATCTGCTCTCACACACACATACCACAACAGTCCCAGAAATGCTTAATTTTCACCTGCAGCAAGAGCCCAGAAAATTCCCAGAAAAATATCACCGCGATCCTCGCGTCGATAGCTTCGCAACGGGAGCTTGCACGCCCAAATCTGAGTTCGGTAAGCCAAGATATAAATTCGACAGGGTGGTACACTCACAAGATTTCAGCACAAAAAGACTGTAGCACTGTACACAGAGAAACAGTGATTTTCACCTCTGATGAAATCTCAGAAAAATCCAAGAAAAATATGAGCGCGTTCCTTGCGATCTGAAGATGAAAAAGTTGTATAAGCTCGTTTCCGTCTGACGCTCGTGCGCAAAGATATGGCCAAAACACCTCGATGCTGTCCCACAAAGCCAAACAGAAATGGGTCACAGTGTTGCCTCGGGATCCATGCCAAAAACTCGAAACGGGAAAGCACGATCAAACGAAAGATGAAGCCCTACCTCTTAGGAGTCTGTCGGCGCAAGAATCACAGAAAAAGGATCTCGGGGTAGCCCAGGGGAGCCAAAACACTGCTGCTGCGACGAAGGGGAACACAGGAAAAGCAACGTCGCGCCGCGCCGTAAAATCCAGAACCTCGGGATGCGTACTCCTAAAATC
The DNA here is from genome assembly GCA_029204045.2 of Tillandsia leiboldiana. Taxonomy (NCBI): domain Eukaryota; kingdom Viridiplantae; phylum Streptophyta; class Magnoliopsida; order Poales; family Bromeliaceae; genus Tillandsia; species Tillandsia leiboldiana. The sequence continues at coordinate 23,865,666 of CM055077.1, forward strand.
GTAGAACTTGGCAGGAAGATCAAGAATTAAGAGATGAACAAGTCTTCTTCAAGGTGCTCGGGCAGAAGATGCGCGGGTTGAGAGAAAAGAGCCAAAGAAGAAGGCTCGGGTGTTATTTATAGGCAGCAGAAAACAATTGGGAAAATTCCCATTGTGTCCCATTTTCCGGGTGCCCCGAAACTTTTCGGGCGCGCACAGTGCGGCCCGTCCACAACTTTCGGGCGCGCACAGTGTGGCCCAGCCCAAAATACGCGGTCGGACGGGATCCAGGCTTCGTCCGCGACCCGCCCCAGCGCTCGTCACGTGTCGCCCGAACAGGCAACAGCCAAACCTGCGTCCCGCGCTCCGCCACGTGGCGTTGACCGTGCCTGCCCCGCGCACTAGTCGCCCCGGCTGACCCGCGCGTACGGCTACCTGCCCGCCGGTACGGGCCACCTGCCCGCCTGCCAGCGCACGTCGCCCCACCTGCCACGCGCAGTACCCCGTCCAATGGGGAGGCGCCACTTGTCACACCCTTCGCCTGCTGCGCCCCGGTGTACGTAATTTCAATGCACCGAACCAGGTACGCAGATTGCCACGTGTCCCAAGCCGTCCACCGTGTCACCCCGGCCTGCTCCGTGAACCCAGACCACAACACCGACCAGTAAGAACCTGCACTGTCCCTTCCTCGGGTGCACGACGGCCGCGTGGACCGCGCACCTGACCGCGCCCCCGCGCGCCTGCCCGCGCCCCTGTGCCGCCTGCCCGCGGCCGCGCGCCGCCTGCCCGAGCCCGCGCCGCCGCCTTCCGCCGCTGCCCGCCGCCGCCGGCGATCGCCGGAAATACTGTTCCGGCCATGAACAGTGATTTTACTGTAGCAATCTCCGAAAAATACAAGTAAATAGCCCATCTTGACCGTTTTCCCGCGCGCTGATTCCAAATCCGGCGTCCATATTTGGCCAAATTCCAATCCTATAAAATGGCCGGAGGCTCACGAAAAGGTATTTTTAATCCGAATTTCGCAGCCGAGCCTAAATTTGATATCCACTCTGCGCGGTAAACTCTTCTAAACATCCGACGGGGTCCCCCGATTACCCACGTGATCCATTTTAAAGCCCCGAGTCCATCTCTTGTGTCCAAATTGGCGCGCGAACACCGCCGACATGCCACGTAGGCTTCCAGAAGCTGCTGGTTCACTGTAGAAGCCCTGCAAAGATCCGGGTCACCACACTCACTGTATGGGAATGCCGAAAGGTTGTTGTTTTGGGACCTATATAGGTATATTATGCTAATATTTTGATTTCATTATTATGTTAATATTGGTAATTAATATTTTATTCTTATTAAGCCGTTTGGTGTTAATATAGATTTGGGCTTGGGAGCACAGTCATATCGGTCGACCTACAGGCGTTCTAGCGCTACCTGATATAGTAGATCTCCCTCTGGGGTTGCCGGATAAGATATTTATTTGATATAGTAGACTTTTGTATTTCAAATGTAATTGCAACTATATAGTATTTTACAATCTAGATGGGCAAAACACTGGAGGGACTAGCCTTAGAGACCAATATCAGGACCACTGACATTGAAATTTCATAGAGATGAGTTGGTCATCAGAGAGAGCGACGCAGATAGTGTGCATGTTTTATCAATACTTCAAATAGTATTTTTTCTAAACATTTTTATACTAA